>JAECUM010016780.1:0-68657 GCA_016617855.1 Megalonaias nervosa
CTTTACTATCCATTTAAATTAAATCATTAATGAACTTTTTAATTAGTAGTGACAGTTACAACAATGTGATTATTTTATTAATACTATGTATACTCTTATTTTGATATTTTGTTGCAAACTGTTATAAAATATCTTGAAAATATTTTTGAAAAATTATAGCATTGATACTTTGTTCATTGTAAATAATATTTCAATGAAGAAGTTGCAATTAATTGTCATATACAAATCTGCAACATTACCAAATTCAAAGTGTGACTTTTGTCGTATTTGACTCTCATAAAAGTGAACATTCACATTGTGACTTTCTATATAGTGACTTTTTGTCCTGCAACTTTCCACATAACACACAACATAATCTGCCCAGGACTTTGCCCACACAACACAATATTATCATCTGCCCAGGGCGTTGCCCACACCACACAATGTTATCTTCTGCCCAGGGCTTTGCCCACACAACACAATATTATCTTCTGCCAGGGCTTTGCACACACAACACAATATTATATTCTGCCCAGGGCTTGGCCCACACCACACAATATTATCTCCTGCCCAGGGCTTTGCCCACACAACACAATATTATCATCTGCCAGGGTTTTGCACACACAACACAATATTATACTCTGCCCAGGGCTTGGCTCACATCACACAATATTATCTCCTGCCCAGGGCTTTTCCCACATCACCACAATATTATCTTATGCCCAGGGCTTTGCCCACACCACACAATATTATCATCTGCCAGGGCTTTGCCCACACAACACAAAATTATATTCTGCCCAGGGCTTGGCCCACACCACACAATATTATCATCTGCACAGGGCTTTGCCCACACCACACAAATATTATCTTCTTCCCACACCACACAATATTATCTTCTGCCCACACCACAATCCATCCCAAGCTCAAGTTGATTAATTTTACTGTTGATTTTACTTTGTGCATTGTAAAACCTCAAGTTTGCTTCTTTTTTTCCTTATTATTATATAGCCTGGCAATTTGCATTCCTTCTTTATAAATACTCATTCAACAGATCTTTATCATCCAATTAGTTAGAGATATCGATTTTAATAAAAAAAACTAGGAATTTATTGCATTAGTACGTTATCAATGAACTTAATAATTCACAAGAATGGATTCCAAAAGATCATCAGGAAGGAAAACAAAATACAGATATGAATTATATGAAGGCCTCAATGTAGATTAGAGGTATCCTTCTTAAATAAAGTCTTTATTATTATTATTATTATTAATATTATTATTATTATTATCATTATTATTATTATTATTTTATTATTATTATTATTATTATTATTATTATTATTATTATTATTATTATTATTATTATTATTATTAATTTGTTTAATATTATTATTATATTATTATTATTATTATTTTATTATTATTATTATTATTATTATTATTATTATTAATTTTTTTATATTATATTATTATTATTATTATTATTTTATTATTATTATTATTATTATTATTATTATTATTTTATTATTATTATTTTATTATTATTATTATTATTATTATTATTATTATTATTATTATTATTATTACCAAGTATGAACAATATTCAACAATACTAAAAAAATGTTTTAAACAGATTTCACATTTATCCAGGACAGTTGAACTTGAATTGACAGAATGATATGCAATTTCAGCCCCCATACCCACAACAGGAAAATTTGTGTCCTGGATGACCAGAGGTGGTTTCTACTCTGCTCACCTACTGTTACTTTTTCCATCTTTACAAGATATTTCTTCCTGAAACCCTTGAACTGCCATACCACATTATATTTAAACCTGGAAGGCTAGACGTTGCAATCATTGCATTTGTGTGAAACATATTTCTCTTTAGCACATTACAATATATACTACACTGTAAGAAAAATGCATTCCACAAAATTAGATTTCATGATATTGAAGAAACATTTTTTCAAATTATTTTAAATAAAGTGATTTTGACCCTCCCTGGGTTTCATTGATTGGTGACATAAGATTTACACTTGAGACCAATGGAAGACTTGTATATCTTTTCTGTAATTATGTCAAAGTGTTTCCTGTAAAAAATATTTTTAAAAAAATTAAAAACATTAAAACTCTTCAAGCTAAGCTCCGTAACTTTTCAAGGAGTGTTCAAGGTTTTGCAAGGAGTATTTTGTCAGGTAAACAAAGTCACAGGACAAGGAAGTCACAAATACACATAGAACAGAAAGTCACATGACAGTAAGTCACAAATACACATAGAACAGAAAGTCACAGGGCAGTAAGTCATAACTGAATTTTGCCAGAAAATAAGTCACAATTTGAAATTGTTTAGCAACTGAAATTTTAATGAAAAATTGCAAAATAAACATATGACACTGAGATCACAGAGGTTTATTTAAGGCTTCCATCTGACAAGAAAATTGCCAAACAAACATATAACATTGTTTAAATTCAGCCAATTTTATCTACAATTTATTTAAGGCTTCTGTTTCAAAGAAAATGGTAGTTTTGTTAAGAATATACATAAATATAAATTAAAGCTGTTGGGAAACGTGAAGAACAATTAAAAAAAATACCATGAATATACAGTTGATCATAGATTTCATCAACTGAAAAAGATATATAGGGGCAATGATTCTATTCAATCAGAATAAAGCATTGACAGAATAAGGAATGAATAAAGAACAAATTTACAAACAATGTCCTTAAACATTTTGGTTTTAAAAATAACTTCTGTAAATGGATAACAGAATATAAAAGCGTATACTAAAAAGTATTGATCAATGGTAAAATAACAAAACGTTTTCTACTATTATTATATATACTCTTTAAATTTCATTATTTATAAAAACAGTAGAAGAGAGATAAAAAGACTGATATAAAGAACTGATACATCTTGGCCAGTTCAGAAGACAAAATACATATGGGATAATAGCACAGCAAGGCACCACAACTCTTTCCACACATAAAATGAAGAAATATTGATCCCCGGCAAGGGACACAAGATCACCAAAAGAAGTGAGGAAACCAGTTGTATGGTGTAATACTTGACGAGGTGAGTACAAGCCAGTTTTTCTGAATTAATCTAGAGGCTATGAAACAAAATGAATGGAAACCTGATAACAGGAATCAAAACAAGTATGTTCCCATCCAAACAAAACAAAAGGAAAGAAACCCTAGTTAAAAATATCAAATAAACTGTCAGGATAAAAATTTGTTTTGATTTTTTATTGGGAAAAATCCTACAACAGCAGATGGGGGGAGGGCACTTACAGAAATAAAATCCTTTGAGACATTCAGACAAGAGCGGATAACCACCTATGATTACTTTTTAAACAAGTACATAAATAAAATGAAACCTTTGATATATAAGAATATAAAATAAAATTTTGGTGTCAATCTCTAATTATATTTTAAACAAGTATGTAGATAAAATGAAACCCTTATGAAATGGCTTCACTTTCCACGGCTTCAAATATGAGCATATGAGCAAAGAAACACAAACAAAAACAACATCATATGTTTTAAGAGAATACAAAAAGCAATGTTCAAGAAATCATTCCATAATGGAAATCATCAAAAGCAACAAAGGTGGCTTTAAACTCAGCTTTGAAGGTTACCTGTATACTAGTCATATTACAGAGGACACATCAAAGGTGAAAGTGTACACTTAGGTTCATCACTGTGTGTAGAGGTAGTTTGTCCACAGACTCTGCAATACCAAAATCCAGTTCAAAGCCAGTCCCATAATCATGCCCCTGATGAAACAACCATTAAACTAGCAAAAACATTGAACAACATGAAGAGAAATCTTTGACAAGCCATGATGCATACAGTCAGATTTTTGCAGAAGGTATATCAGCTAAACTCATGGTAATTAGGGCAAGAAGACCATTATAAAGTTCTTCATGGCATTCCACTCTTTGTCACACATATTAACAAGAGTGTAATTATTTGTTGCATTTTAGTTTTACACAAATTTACATGTTCATGTCAGCCCTCATGGCAGACAACAGTAGACTTTTGAAAATTTTGAAACACCTGGACTGAGGAGTGCTCCAACACTCAGACAGAACTTGCAATTTCATATCTCAGCAACAAACAACTGGGGAATTGGATTGCTGTTTACTTCTTGCCATCTTCAGATTAAAATTTTCATCCCAACCAAGTAATGATTACTTATAGACTGTTGTGTACATTTAAGGTCAATGACAACTCTGGGAAAATTAAAGTGCTATCTTTCCAATGTTCATAATTATTAATTACCGTAAGAAATTTATCTGATTGTCCATTATTACAGTGAATAGCCAATTATCAAATCACAGAGAGAGGCTTTGACTATTTGCTTGATATTTTACTTTCCTAATGCTCTCAGAAATGTGTTGCTACTTTTATTGGAAATAAAGCTTCAATAGTACATATTGCTCTAACAATGCCAACAGTGGAAAGTGAAAATTCCGTTCGATGCAATATGTCATACAATTTAGTATATGGACCACTCAGCACAGCAGTTTAATTCCTTAATCTGTTTTGCTAGTCAGGAAGCCAGGATTACAAGCTATTATGACTGAAGTTCAAGGCAGTTCAACACCCAGCTAACAGAAATTTACCATTTCATGATTGTTTTGTCAGATGAGGGTGTTGAAATCTTTAGATTTTATAACTATAGTTAAATATATGGAAAAGAATAATATTTATGTTCATAAAAAGAATGTCCAACAGGAGGATGGATTTTGTAATCAGTCATTAACAAGGACTTCCAGTGGCCTGATACATACATAGATGGGCTTCCAGATGCCTGGTACAGATAGAGAAGGGCTTCTAGAGGCAGATATAGACATAGAAGGGCTTCCAGAGGCCTTGTATAGATATAGGTCTTCTAGAGGCATGATACAAGCACAGAGGGGCCTACAGAAGCCTGATACATACAGAGAAGGGCTTCCAAAGACCTGATGTATACACAGAAGGGCTTCAGAAATTTATTAGCCATTACCGCATGAACTTTCAAAAAAAATTAATTTAGCCATTGGATGTTGATGAAATTTATTATAAAACACTAAAATCATAAATAATAACAAAATGCTGTAATAATGCATGAACTGATGTACCAGTACAGACTCTTACCATACAAAATTATTTTATATTTTTCTTACAATTTTAACAATTTCAAAATTATTTCTCAGCAGACAACTAAGGTCTTGAAATACACAACACCTAGCAGGCATATTTGTTCATGTCTGACAGTGAACTCCCTCCCAAAATAGTATTTTTGTGGTAAATAATCAAGGCTTTTCTTCCTTCAGTTCCAATTCATCTTCATTTCTCTAAGGTCTAGTACATGTAATGATGCTGACACATCACATGACACATCACATGTTGGAAGGGCATGATGTCAGGATTAGGGTCACTGAAGTAATTGGCCAAGGGCAATCATTTGTTTCTACATTCTGACACAGATTAGGAGGCAGACTTTCACACCTGCATTATGGTTTGGGGCCAAAGTGTGTATAAATGATTAGAAACATATAATTGCTAAAAATAATTGTATGGAATTATTACATAAGACATGCAGAGTTAGTGACCAGTCATTTTAGATTATCATTCGGACAAGACCAGCAAAACTGCATTTTGGTAACTGATACATACATACATACATACCATACATACATACATACATACATACATGTTGAAGGGCTGGATCTGTATGTGTATATATATATGTGTATATATATATATATATATATATATATATATATATATATATATATATATATATATATATATATATAAAATAAACAACACCAACATGTACAATGTGTGACCGGTTTCGCTTTATTGCTTCATCAGACTGAATTCAAACTGAATTCAATATCACTGCTTAAGTCATTAAATATATTCTGTTTCTAAGTCATCAATGATATAAACAATATGACATAAACAAGATGACATCATAGCTTACATTTTGAACCTAATTGTTTTATTCTTGGACATGGAAATATGTATATACTGTACAGATAAATGATATTTTAATACATAAAAATACATAAGACTGGATCTTAGAAACTGAAAATTTGAAAATGACTTTCTAAATAAATGCCTCTCAAAACAAGATTTTTGGATGATATATTTATGGTTTGGAGTTATTCATTAGAAGACCTTTATTATTTTACAGACTGTTTAAACAATTTACATCCAACAATAAAATTTACGTTCAATGTGTCTTCAGCTAAAATATCATTTTTGGACGTAAAGGTCGTGAAAAATGAAAACAATGACATCACAACCATGGTTCATGTTAAAAACTGAATATTCATCAATATGTTGAATATTCTTCATGTCATCCCAAATCATGTAAAAGCAGGATACCATATAATCAAGCAAAAAGATACAGAAAAATTATTTCGGATGACACTGTTTTTAAATCATCTTTGACAGAGTTAGGTCATCATTTTTTAAATAGAAATTACCCTATTGACACATTAACATTGCTTTCCAAAAAGTATCTTCTCTTACACAACTTGAATCTTTACAATGTAAAATCAAAAACAGAAATGAAGATATCATTACTTTTGCTATTGACTATAATCCAACTTTGCCTAATATAGGTAAAATCAATAAATATTGGGATTTATTAAAATTATCATGTAAAGAAAGTGTTAAATTGCTACATGAAAGCAAACCCACACTTGCTTATAAAAGGACTAAAAATCTTAAATACTTCCTAATTAATTCTAAACTAGAAAAAACATCATATAAAAAGGGATCATTAACTAAATGTAATAGACCAAGATGTTCGCACTGTTCTTTTATTAATGAAAATACTTCTTTCAATAGCAATAATACAAAAGAAGCATTTATTATGCATTGTGATACTAATTGTGCAACATCAAATGTTATTTATTTGATCACATGCAAAAAATGTGGAATCCAATATATTGGACAAATCAGTCAACAAATATCTAAACTTATGAACCAACATAGATCAGACATAAAAAATTATATTGATCAATCATTTTCATCTCATGTTGCCGCACATTTTAACAAGAGTTCCCATACTTTGCAAGATTTCTCCTTTCAACCTATTGTTATAGCTGATTCTGAGATGGAACGTCTACTAAAGGAAACCTACTGGATTCACCATCTTAATACGGTATATGAAAAGGTCTAAATTACAAAACTCTATATGACATTCATTAATCAAACTATTTTTTTTTTAAATTATGTCCCCTGTTTACAATTAGTTAAGAATATTTATATATTAATTTAATTTACAGAATAACTTAACTAGTGAAAGTATAAACTAATATCATAAAAATAAGTTTACTAATTCTTTAAAAATCAAAGGGCATTTTAAAATTAATTCTCAATATATTATGAATTATTATTTGTAAAATACTTATTTATTTTATGATCATAAGTATTATGCAGACTATAATTTTTATTATATAATTTGAGTTTTGATGAAATACTGAACATTTGCCAATAATATATCAAGGTATAATATATCATATTTTTTTAAAAAAGATTCTGTGTTATCACAATAATGGATTATACAAAGATTCCTAGGATTTTACTAGGATTTATAGATCTCACAGGTAGAAAGTAGTATTAGTATTAGTATTCACTTTGTTGGGAAATTATTTTGTTTGTGTAGTGATAAACCCTGTTTTGTGTTTTACACAATTTCATTTCTGGTGCAATTTATCTTGGCACACTAACAGTGGGCAATTCTTCTAGCAAAGATGGCCATCGCATTTGCCAAGATGGACAAATTGCAAGGAGGGAAAATCAAAACCTACTTTCCTACTGAAATGAAGTTAACTAATCAGGGAAGAATGTTACTGGCGTACAGAAGGCCAGGAGTGCAAGTTCTGGACTTATCTAACTTTACGGATACAGAAAGGCCCAGGCCTGCGGAAATTCTACAGAGGTTAGTAGCGAAGGGACTGAAACCAGAAAATATAGAGGGTTTGCAGAACGGAGGGCGAGGGCTATTCTTTATTTTCCCTCATGGAGAGAAACCCTTGTACAAAACTGGACAACTCCTTGAAATCAAAGGGAAAGAAGCGAAAATTTACACTCCACCACCCCTAATAAAGAAATTAGGGGAGAAATCAATTGACGTTCACATATCTGGACTTCCTCTAGAAGTGCCAACTAAAAAGCTACTAGAAAAAATAGAGCGAAAATTTGGGGTACAATCCATGGGACAGCAAATGGCCACGTACTGTGGTTTTCCCAAAGTTCTTCCTGGAATAAGAACAATTACCCTGTCGGAATTGGATGCCAGGAAGATACCTGCAAATTTTTATGTTATGGGCTTCCTAGTGAAAACATGGTACAAAGGCTGCCAATATGCGAGAGAGTGTTACAAATGCGGTAACACAGGCCATCTGCAGAGAGATTGCTCGCATCAGGGAGTGACGCAAGGCCCCAAAATGAACACATATGCCGCGGCAATCCAAAAATGCAAGATACTGCAGCTAAAGATGTGCCAGAACCAGTGGAAATGATAGTGGATGCAGAACCTGAGAAAAAAAACTCAGACAAACAATCAAGACACGAATATAGAAAAGGTGGTAGAAGGTAAATCCACAACCCTGACTGACAGTGTGGACTCAAGTCTGGATATTTCATCCAAAAATACAGAAGACTGGAAGGATGCAAGCCAGACGAGTTCGGCGGAAAAAAAAAAAGAGCCAAAGCAAGAGCGAGGAAAATACAGAGAGAAAAGGAAATGAAGATCAAAGAAAGCCAACAAGTGAAAAATAAAACAAACTCTTTTGAATCCGAAGAACAAAACTCGGGGAAAGAAATTTTGGACAACTCAGATAGTATGACATCCCAAACTAATAAAACAATAGAAGAATCAGTGACAATGGATTCGCCGCCGAAAATGCAGGAAGAAGTGGAGAAAGATTCCTCAACTCCATTTCTCCCTTTAAAAAGAAAGAGATCAGCCTCAACTCCGAGGACACCATCCGAACCGGAAATCATGGATCTAATCAAGGAGGCAAGGAACGAAAAGGAAAAAAGGGCAATATCTCTGACCAGAGAATCGCAAAGAAAAGAATCACAACGAAAAGCAATCAGCCTGGATTACAGAGCTAAAAGAATTGCCCACTGATAGAAAATTTCTAATATTAATGAAATTTATAAATCAAAAGAAAATTAACACTTATACATAGCCAAGATGGAGGGTTTGAACCTTCAAATCTTGACTATGAATATTAATGGAATAAAAAATAAAGTAGAAAAATTAATAGCAATAGCCAAATTGTATGATATTATTTTGTTACAAGAGACACATGGGTTGGTCGAAGACATAGTGAAAAAACTAGAGCAAGATTTGGATGCCATAGTTATCACTAGTAACCACCCTGCAAAAAAACATAGCAGGGGTGGCAACAATTGTCCGGCGATCCGCCAAAGATTTAAACTTTGAAGATAAAACCAAAAAAAAAGAATTACAGGGAAGGTTAATATATATTGTTTTAAACAACTGGAATATATTTCATGTATATATGCCTGCTGGAGGAATTAGTCCCAAGAAAATTAACTTTATTACGACAGTAAACCAATATATACAACATTTTGCAACGGAGCCTGTTCTAATAGGAGGAGATTTTAATTGGGTTTATAACGAACTTGATAAAAGCAAAAATTTGTCAGATTCAGATGGAGCAATGAGTAAATGGGTTAAGACCTTTTTAAAAACAAATAATGTAATAGATACATACAGGTGGATAAATAAAGATGCCAAAATCTATACATATATCTACGATAAAACCAAAGGCAGCAGATTAGACACCTTTTATATCTCAGAAAATCATATTTCAACAGTACAAAACTGTAAGATACTTGAGGATGCTTTGGCAGACCACAAACCCGTGCTTTTGGAAATAAAGACAGTAAACAGAGTTAAATGGGGATTAGGGATATGAAAGTTAAACAATACTCACCTACTAGATGCAGATTATGTCGAGACTATAAAAATACACTTGAATAGATTTAAAGAAGGAAAACGAGGGGACATAATTAATGATTGGGAAGTGCTGAAAAAGGAAATTAAACGATTAACTAAGTACCATAGCAAAACAAAGAGTATACAAAAACATTGGCTTCATAAAACATATATAGAAATACAAAAGAAGGAAAGGCCACTTTTAGAAGAGGATGATAAAATTATAAGACAATGGGAAGGAATGGAAAAAGATAAAACAGAAGGATGTAAAATAAGGGTGGGGAAATTTGGAAATTTATATAAAAAAAGGGAGGGGACTATATAGAAGGCTAGAGATTAAAAGGGGGGAACATAAGAAAACTGAAGAGATGAGAATAGGAAATATGATTTATAATGACAAAATGAATATTTTAAGCAATATACAGCAATACTATGCAAACATTTTTAAATCACAAAATATAAATAGGGACATAGTTCTCAAATACGTTCCAGAGACGAATTATAACCAAATTTTGCCGAACCAAAGGGAAAACTGTGATGCTTTTATCACTGCTGAAGAAATTATAAATGCAATAAACGATCTAAAAAAAGGAACATCACCAGACTCTGATGGGTTAACATCTAATTTCTACATTAATTTTAAAAGAGAAATAGTAGATATATTAGAACTACTGTATAATAATATTCTACTCTATGGAGACATGCCTAAAACCCTAAGAGAAGGTATTATTACGCTTATTTTTAAAGGAAAAGGGGATAGAATAGATATCAAAAACTGGAGACCTATTAAGTTATTGAACACCGACTATAAAATCTTAAGATAATCACTAATAGAATAAGAAAATGTTTAAATAATATAATATATTTGAACCAAAGCTGTGGAGGACTAGGGAGGAAAATTTTAAATAATACGCTCTCGATTGAGGCAATCATAGAACTTTTAAAAAATAAAAATGAAAGAGGAGTTATGTACCTATTCGACCAAGAAAAGGCCTTCAATAAAATTGAACATGACTTTATTTTTACAGTTTTAAAAAAATGCGGGTTTGGGAACAATATTATAAATTGGGATAAAGCAATGTACAAAAACATCACTTCCAAAATAACAATTAATGGAGCTCTCTCAAAAGAATTTACTTTACACCTCTCAGTCAGGCAGGGCTGCCCCCTGTCTATGATTTTATATGTTATTGCAATTGAAGCCCTGAATATAAATATTAAAAATAACAACCACATTCAAGGGATTAAAATACCTAATATGAAGGAAGAATTAAAAACTATACTTCATGCAGACAACTGCACAAACTTTACCAGAGACGAATTCTCTTTTAAACACTTACAAGACGAATTCACTAAATTTTGAAAGGCCTCTGGCTCAGTAATTAATCATGATAAGACAGAAATTTTATTAATAGGTAAATGGAGGGGAAATCACCCTGGTCTCCCCCCAAATCTGATCAAAACTCAGGTCAAAGCACTAGGAATTTTCTTCCGGCCGCTCCAGATCTCCCCCCAAACACACACATCCATATCTACTCTACACTCTCTCTACTTTAACTATCTTTCCTCAAACACACACTAAAACGAGAAAGGGTCCAAAACCGGGAAGTCAGTATCGATCCTAGATCACAACTGATTTCCCGAGTGAAGGATCCACTAAAGGTAAATAATAACTACGGAGAAATTTGACCTATCTTGCCAGCCCTCACAAAAACACAAATACTAGCGTACAGAACAAATAGCAAATACACATAACACACACAGGGCACCATAGATCCTTGGCAAGGATCACCAAAAATTAAATAGACTCCAAATCCAGCAACGGAGAAGGAGTCTTTGTATCTACACACTAGAATAAGGACTGTGTTTAATCCCTAGACAAAATTTACAAAACTGAAATTTATAAAATGAACACATATTGCACATACACTTTGGGAAAAAAAAATAAACATAAAAACCCGTTAACTTTTGGCACTACAGGGTTCCTCAGATGATGCTAATCCTGAGAGGGACCACACCAATAATATATATTTTTTTAAAAATGTGCATTATACATAATAAAAATGTTAATAAAACTGTTTATCTCTATTTATTCATAAATAGTATAGTAAACAGCCTTAGGGTAGGTGTTGAATCATCACAGAGTGGTCAAACCTGGCAGACTTTAGAGCATAAGGCAACGTTATTAAAGATTTCAATGATTGTGAGTTCATCGAGATAGTTCCCGAATGTCATCATCAGCTGCCATATTTGTGGTTAGCTGGCAGATTTACCATTGACTTTATATGGTGTAAGGAAGCTGAAATAAATTCATTGAATCTCAAGATACTTTTACAAAAATTACATATATAAACAGAATGCAAATCAAGCTTTCTGTTAGTATCTATATATGCATGGGCACCTGCAGGATTTTTTGCAGGGGGGGGGTCAGGACTTTGTGCAGGGGAGGTCAGGATTTTCGGGGGTGGGGTCAGTCAGTCACAGCTGGCAGAGTTAGTATAAAAAGCAATCTGAAACTAAAAAGCTAATATTTATTAAGCATTTTGAACAGAATCTTGTGACATATTTTCAGCTTCATTTGCATGATGAAACTTGTTGGATTTTATATATATATATATTTGCAGTATGATTTCCGGAGGTGGGGGGATCACGTGACCCCCCTTGACCCATGCTGCAGGCGCCCATGTATATATGTGATTTATAAGTTGACTTTGCTTCAGTGTGCTTTATTAAAAATGGTAAATTTTGTGATCACATATAGGAGAAACTGCCAGGTTGCCCATCGTTTAGGTAATAACTGCAGAATATCATCTGTTAGTGACCTTATCGAGAAGCATCTGTAAGGATATAGCTTCTTTATTTTGTTTATTTCTGCATTCAAACATGAAATATGTGGCCTTGGCAAGCTTGCATTCTACTTTGGTAACAAATGCTGCTCCCAAATTTCAATCAGCACTTAATTTTGGTTTACAATAAAAAAAAAATCATCCACCTCCGATTTCTCCATAATTTTCAGATATGATTTACGTGTGATGAGAATTAAAACTGAATTAATTAATAATTAATTAAGAATTAATTAATAATTAAAAATTAAAAACCTTTTAGCATTATATTTAATCAAGGGTTTCTGCCCTAAAATCTTTTACAATTTGTTGTTGTAGAGTGTAACAGATGTGGGCAACACATGATGAAATGTTCAAAATGAAACAGTTCATGTAAGTTCAGTCTTTAACAATTACATGATGCATGTAGAAAACTATTACAAATAAGGTAAATACTTTAAATGTCTACATATAAGATCTGATCATCAAGATGGGCAGAATGAGGGAAGAAGAAAAAGAAGGAGAGAAAAAGAACAATAAATTAAGTCTTAATATGAAAATATGGTTCCAGACTGTGCCACTATGATCATTTGAATATAATACACAAACCCAAGTCTGGTTCCAAACCTTGATTTGACTGTTAAGAAATCCAGTACCACCTATGTATATCACATAGTTTCAGCACCAACCAAACAGATTTTCTGTGCAAGACTGGTTTTGGAATTAAACAAAATCAACAATGTAGATTGAGCCAACCAAATGTCTTTCAGGCATTCTTGGTTTTGCATTTGTGTCAATAATTAATTTTGTAACAATGAAAATAAACACATTCTTATTCATGCTGTCTTTAACATAAAGTGAAAATGTCTACCATTTATAGATTTTTCTTCACTGGTTTCCACAAAAATGGCTGAGTAATTTCCAAGAGATTTTCTAAACCTACCTTTTGGATGCCAAAGCTGAGTTAAAAAAAACAAATACTGTACAAAGGAGTCTCAATCATAAATATCAACACTCATTTAAGAAGGCAATATGGAGCTGACATTACCACTATGTCATTAGAATATGGCTCAAAATTATTATCAACAGGCAGGTACCCAAGTACCCAGGTACCCATTTACATTTTTACTGCTTACAGATTGTTTATATATGCTTTAATTATTGGCATATGTCACAGTGTCAAAAAAAGGTCTCCATCCAACTCTCGTCTTTACATTTATTCAAAATTGTGTTTTTATTCTAAGCTGGAGGTTATCAAAGTAACAAATTCTAATTTTGTTGTGACATGCTGTGATATGGCCAGTATGCCATTTGATGTAAACAAGGATTACTATTTATAGGCCACCAAATTTGTCTTTTCAGTAATAAAACCACAAGAAAAACCATCAACATTATGATAGCACAAGTAAGTGTTATCATGTGGAATTGGTGTTATTTCATGTACGTGCCTTCCCAATACCAGAATGCTACATTACACCATGTCACACAAAAAAATACATGAATTAAAACTGCCAAACATTCAGGCATAATTGTAATCTGCAAAACCCAAATTCCTAAATATCTAAGCATGACAATAGGGACAGAGTGCATCATCAAACACATGTAAAATACAGTCCATTTTGAAAGAATGCATCATCAAATACATGTAAAATACAGTCCATTTCAAAAGAGTGCATCATTAAATACATGTAAAATACAGTCCATTTCGAAAGAGTGCATCATCAAACACATGTAAAATACAATCCATTTGAAAAGATAATCCTGTTTTGGGAAAGCATCTATAGCATAATGTCTTCATCTTTGCTAGCCAAGGTTCTGATGTGTTAACCCTACAGTGTCTCCAAACCTTGGCTAGCAAAGATGTAATGCCTTGAGCAAAGGAGTTACAAGTACTTAAAAGTCTTATTACAAACTGTATCAATTAGAATATGTAAGAAAAATTGTTGAAAGCACATATGTGTACTGGAGAAACCATGTCTTTTTATTCAGAACAGTTTGCAATTTGCTCATCCACAAAAAAAATGGATTTCAGAGAAAATATCCAGAACTTACAACTGTGTAGAAATTGGGCATTTCTCTGTTGAACAATAGTATGGTGAGTAGCAAATTGTATGCCACACCACACCCATTTAATCATTCCTCAAAACAGTTAACCTATATTTTCTGCACTGAAACCATTGTTTCTTCATTCATTCTGAATGACCTTGACCTTTGCCCTTTTCACCCCAATATCAATAGACTTGAGCCTTACCCAACATTAAAACCACCAATAAAGTCTGGGTCATGTCTGTGATGCAGGGCTACTGTGTAGTATAAAGACCATTTTTCAGCAGTCCTTGACCTTTGCTATTTTGACCCCACAAAAATCAATAGCATACTTCATTACTCCAGTTGCATGCCATCCACAATTTCCATTGAGATCTGTCATGTAAAACTGATGTTATTGTGCAAAACCATTTTGTTATTATTTCAGCCATGGTGACCTTGACCATCACCCTGTTGACCCCAAAATCAACATCCTTATCCTAAAATAAAGCAATCCACAAAGATTGGACTTGGTCTGTGATGTAGAACTACTTTTATTGTGCATAAACTTAAATTTTCTTACTTAAGTGACCTGACCTTTCATATTTTGACCTTAAAATGAATAGCCTTCTTCCTAACCCCCAATTGCAACCCATCTGCAAAGTTTTATTAAGGTATGTCATGTAGAACAGCTGTTTTATGCTGAAAACATTTTTTGATCCTTTCAGTAATATTGACTTTGACCTGTGACCTTTAGAATCAATAATGTTGTTCATTAACCAATTACAAGCCATTCCCGCGGACTGGAAACCAAAGATGGAGAACAATTTGTGTCAGGCATCAGGTCACAATTAGTACTTTCAGTTCAGTACCCATGAATGTAGTTCTAGTCTATTTTGAAAACATTTCTTCCTCTCTCATTTTGGTGGTAATAGAAAAGTTTTATTGGTACATTTTTGGTAGGGATTTAAAGGTAATTGTTTGTTCTTGAGAATATGAGCTTATGGTGTGGTTGTCTGTGTGTATTTCGGCAACAGTGCACAGTGAGTAATAAGGCCTTGGTGATGATCCGGAAGTGAAATCTGTGTTCCATTGCATGGTGCTTTGTTTACAATCCAGTCTCTCAATAAAATGCAGGTCAACTTTGGACAAGAACTTCACCGTGAAGTCATCTTTGAAGGTATTTTTGATTAACATATGGTTTGTATTGATTGTCGCATAGTGGAAAGTTCAGTACTGAGAAACAAATGTAGAGAATATATAGTAAAATTAATTGTGTTCTATGGCCTGTCAGGGCAGTATTGACTAAACTTTAAATTGCTATAAAAATTTTATTATTAATGATAGACACATGAAATTTTCACACCTTGTGTATATTGACTGTAACAATTAGAAAATGTAATTAAAATTTTTAAAATGTAATTTAAATTTTTTTTATTAATTTAAAAAAAAATAAAAAATGAATTTTTTTTCCATAAATTCACAAAAATGGTATCTGTTGGAGATGACATTCATTATTATTAGCAGCAATGTATTCCTATACCATATACAAGTTACAATAGAGGATTTTTTCAAAGCCTGTTCGCGAAAATATCTTTAAACTCAGTGCCAGCACATAATAGTGATCGTAGAATATGGATGGATGGATGGATGGATGGATGGATGGATGGATGGATGGATGTGTGTAGTAAGAAGGAGAAAAGAAAGAAAGTGGTCTTTATTTTAGTAGACCATACTGGTATGACAGTGATGTCTTAAATACATTCCTTCCTTCCTTCCTTCCTTCCTTCCTTCCATCCATCCATTCATTCATTCATTCATTCTCTCAGCTAGTAAGTAATTTCATGTTATTTTATTTTAAAATTTATTTATTTTGGTTTTTAATTTCTTTATTTGTGTCTTCATATTCAGAGAAAACTGTTTTGACCTCTCCATAGGTCTCATCAGGTGGTAGTAAGTAACACAACTGCTTATAACATGCATTGTGTTACCTAAGGATTTCCCCACTAGTTTTCCCTTCTGTATCACGTGTTCTTCATGTTGTCTTTGAGCACTGTCATTTTGCATATGGAATTAAGATAATCTTTTCTATCTACAGTGTCCATTGGCTCCTGCTAAACCTGTGCATAGGAGTGATCGCCCTTGGTGTCTAGCAGTCCTTTGCAATAGTCAGACTTCCTACTGCCTTGCTGAGTCCTGTACCTCAGATGGGTCTGTATCATATTTCCTCGTCTTGCTAGAATGCGTTGCCTGGTTTGTGGATGCTTTTTATACAGCTGATGGTAAGTGCAGTCTTTATCCATTGTCTCCAGTGATCTCAGAGTTCTTGTTGAAAGTTTCCCTCCCAAGTGTGTCACTTTTGTTTTCAGTGATGATCCCAGGCTGTTATTGAGTCTATGTATTGTTGAATGCACTCTTGCCTCAAAGTTTCTGGAATAGTTCACATTTTTAGGTAATGAAATACTGACTGATCTGTTCACAGCCTCACATTTTTATGTGTTTGTGTTCAGCCGCAGTCAACATCACAGGAGAGTTTCATTTTCAGAACTTCTAGCAGGATATTCTTATCATTTTCTGTCATGTTAAGATGAGTCACTTGATGAGGGCCCAGGTATGCTGATCACATCCACCAGCTGTTAGTACTTCCTCCCCCACATACATTTGAATAATGCCATCATTTTGAGCAGTCCCCTGAATAACAGCACAGAGTGGCATCTTGGGGAAGTTGACATTTTATTTTTGTAACATCACCACTATTGTCCTCCATCAGTTGCTTGAAGATCAAACTGCAGCGTGCTTTAATGTCTTGGCTGAAAATTTTCTGTTTGAACCTTTTTCCTTCTCTTGTTCTTATTCCTGGAAACATGTTTTCACTAAATATTGCAGAATTACACCGTTTGAACTGTAAATGACCCAAATGGACAGGGTCCGACAGTCTTTCTACTTTCCACATTGGATGCAGAATGTTGTAAGCATCTTGGAAGCCAGCAGCAGCCTGTGCATCTCCATCTGTTTTTGCATGTCTAATGAGAATCTCTTGCAGCACAAACTTTTTTCCCCATTTCTCTTGCCATTTCACACTCTGAATGTGGTGCAGCTGGTGACAGATTTGCTGTGCAGTGAACATGGCCTACTGGACATTGCACATCAAAACCTTTCCCTTTCAGCCATGCTCCAGTCCAACACAGCTTGTTTTCTACTGTAGTCCCCACAATGTATTGCTTCTCTGTAAGAGTTTTGCAGGCAATTCCAACAGCTTGTGATGCTCTTTGACCAGGTTTCTTTTCATATCCAAATCTAATGGCATTGTATCTTGCGTCAAAAGCAACATTTATTTGCTCCAGACGCTGAACACCACGCATGACATTAAACTGTCTGACTAGTTTCAGCCTGTCTATCATGTCCATTTCATTGAGCTCCACAGTTGCTTTGCCTACAGTGTTGGAGGCCCTTTGCATAGATGTTCTGCTAGGTGGCGGAATGTCAGTGGCTGTAAGCAAGTATCTAGCCCTGGTGTTGCCCATTGGTGTATCTTGTAGTCCAGCTTGAAACATATTTACAGCAGCAGGATTAGGCACAGGTTTATTTGTTTTTATCTCCTCATACAACTTATACTCTGGTGACTTAAAGCTGCAGTTTTTGCACATCATAGTATGCTTCCAAGCAAGTCCCCTTTTTCTTTCATTAGCAATTTGGAATTCTGGTCTGTCACATACGTTGACTTGGTTACCATGGCGATGAATGATATCATTCCACATCTCAACATTTTTTTTCATGCAGATGATATGTGTCCCATCGTGCTCATCCAATTCTGTCTCTTTCAGGTCCAGTTTTGCTTTGGATGATGGTCGTAGAATTCTTGCAGACCCAGGTGTGCCTTTACAGTCTGGTGCCTGAACTGACTGGAGACCCCCATTTGTCAGCTTTGTCACTGCTATGAGAGAGAACTTGTCTGCATCCATTCTCCTGGTCACTGGAACAGATGCAGCACTGGAACTTGGTAGAGTATCATCAGTCAGATATCTGACTCCTTTATTATGTGGAATATATCCAGGTTTAAAAAAAATTTGTCTTCCTCTTCTTGTACCCTTTAATGGTTTCCATTACAATAACTGCAAGTAAAATACAAGAAGTATCCTCTCTCTCTCTCACTTATATAACTAGGAAAAGGCATGCTAGCTTGGTTTCAGAAAACTACATCAACTCTTCAATACTACTGGAAGCCAAAGACATGAGGGCTCCTCCCCTTCATGGGTAGAAATGATGTCATGTACTTGGTTAGTACCCCTAGCTTGCATATTTAGATGCTACCAGATTTCAGGTGTTACCTTTGATTGACAGGCCCTGGTTTAATTACTTCACACCTGATAAGAAAAACCATTGATGTTCATGATAAAGGAATGGCGAGACTTTGCCACAGAATAAAATTTGTCAACTTCAGGTTTTACATTTTCATTAAAATTTAAGTTAAATTTAAATTTTCATATAAAATTATGTATCATTTTTTAAAATTGAATTTTCTAGAAAAGTTTAACAGTCAAGTTTAATTTCTAGTACTTTCCAGATTATTGTTAGGACTGAAAACTAATCACAATTTATTTGAAGTGTTTATTTTGATTAGCAAAATCACAATTAAACTTTAAGTTTTGTGAATTTTTGACATTTGGCCATTTGGAATTGGCTTGTGCTTGTGTTACAGTGGTGTCAGATAAAAGCCTGTAACTGTCCTATTCATGGATGAAATTCCTTGAAACTTTGCAGCAGTATTTAAGAGACATTGATTTAATCACGGATGGAAGTTTCGTCTGTGGAGGTGAAACTGTCTGACCCTGTCAGGCATCGGGTCACAATTAGTACTTCCAGTTCAGTACTCATGAATGTAGTTCTAGTCCATTTTCAGAACATTTCTTCCTCTCTCATTTTGGTGGTGATAGAAGAGTTTATTGGTACATTTTTGGTAGGAATTTAAAGGTAATTGTTTGTTCTTGAGAATATGAGCTTATGGTGTGGTTGTCTGTGTGTATTTCGGCAACAGTGCACAATGAGTAATAAGGCCTTGGTGATGATCTGGAAGTGAAATCTGTGTTCCATTGCATGGTGCTTTGTTTACAATCCAGCCTCTCAATAAAATGCAGGTCAACCTTTGACAAGAACTTCACTATGAAGTTATCTTTGAAGGTATTTTTGATTAACATATGATTTGTATTGATTGTCGCACAGTGGAAAGTTCAGTACTGAGAAACAAATGTAGAGAATATATAGTAAAATTAATTGTGTTCTATGGCTGTGTGGAAAACTGTTTTCTTCTTTCATAGTGGCCTTGATCTTAGTTTTTTGAAGCCCCAAATCAATAAGATTCTGCCTTACTCCATGTGCAAGTTTGGTAATTGTACATGGTGGACAACATTAATCATTCTGGTATTTCTCTCTTTTACTCACCATGACTTCGACTTTTAAGCCCAAAATTGATACCCCAAGTGCAAGTCATATCCACAAAGTTTGATAACTGTAGACAGTGCAGAAGTAAAGTCATTGTGTGTAAATCAAATTGATAAAAACAGACAAATGGATGGATGGACAGATAGACATTACAACATACATATAGTGTTTTGCTTTTTGGCAGGTAAATAAAAAAAAGTCCAACATACCAAATTTGTGTGTGTGTGTGTGTGTGTGTGATTTGGGTTTATAACATAGCTTTAAAAAAATTTCAGTCATATCACTACAATATCTGCAGTGTGAAAGTTTATAGTGAGGTCTAGCACTGAGGCATCATGCCACAGACATGCAGCTTCCATGGGCGTCTGCAGGATTTTTTTGCGGGGGGGGGCAGGATTTTTTGCAGAGGGGGGTCAGTCAGTCACGGCCAGGGGAGTTAGTACAGTAAGCAGTTTGAAACTAAAGCTAATATTTACTAAGTGTTTTGAACAGAATAATGTGACATATTTTCAGCTTCATTTGCATGATTGAACTTGTCGGAATTTATATATATATTTGCAGTATGATTTCCAGGGGGGTCACGTGACCCCCCGTTTGACCTGTGCTGCATGGTAGCATCATGTCCCACCCAGTCACATTATCCTGACACTAGGCCAACCAGTCCTAACACTAACCTCTTAATGCTGATTGCCAAGTGAGGCAACTGCAAGTACCGTTTTTATGAGTCTTTGGTATGACTCAGCCAGGGTTAGAACCCACATTCTTCCGCATCTGAGGTGGACACTCTAACCACTATGCCACTGGAGCAGTCCCCAAATTTGGTAACACAAATACTTTCTTATTGTCAAACTTAACAAGTTCACAAGATACCTCAAGTGATATAATTGACAGAAAATTACAGAAATTGTTTCAAGATCAAAACATACCACATAGTTTGGTTCAATCCATAAGTAATAAAGAGGGGTGGGTGTCAAACTTATTTAAAGGACATCATTCAAAGCATTCTTCTAATATATCCTCAAACTGGGTTTGATAACAATTCATTCATACTTGTTTTTATCCTTCTTACAAGCCCAAACAGCTAAAAACCATTTTTTAAGGACAAAGAGACTTCTTAAATTGACTCCCAAGGTGGCAATGCTGGATGTTTGAAATCTATGTCAATATGACCATCTGTTCAGGAGTTGTAATAACAACACTTTTTAGATTCCCCTAGTGCCAACAATATTTGATGTAATATTGGCACCAATTTCATTGCAGACCAAGTAGACAGCATAAGAAGTCTCTCACTGAATACCCCAATATGACCATCCATTTACAAGAAGAACAATAAGACTTTCAAGACAGCCTACACAGTGGCCATACTGGATGTCAAAGGGGCATCATTTTCATTTATCACATCTCCTTGTCAATATGATCATGTGCTCAAAAATAGAGATACAAGATTTTAAATGCTGGCCACTGTGGCAGCCAATTACCGAATGTCCAAGGAGCTCTATTTTCATTTCAGACAAACTACACATCATAAGAAATCTTTTATTGAAAAACCCATGTTTATACCATGCATTCAAGAGCAGTAGCAAAAACAACATTTTGATGGTGGTTGTCATGGTAGTCATAATGAATGTCATAATGGCACCATTTCCAGTTAGGACCAACTAGATATCACAAGAAGTCTGCAAGTGAAAACCTGATGTCGATATAACCATTCATTCAGGAGTAGTAGCAATAAAAAAATGTCAAGATGACCACCACAACAGCTACACTGGATGTCTGAGGGACACCAGTTTCATTCAGAACTAACTAGACCTTGGGATGAATGTGCATGTCTGATGTTTCATGGTGATCCTGCCAGTAGTTTAGGACTGTCAGTGATATGGGGCCAACAGTCCAGCTATATTTTTCTAATGTACAATCTTTTACATGGGTATATACATATTCTGTAATATAGAAAAATATTTTCTTTTGTAGGGGGTAATTTTATACCATATAGTTTAAAGTGCTGAATGTAACATTAAAACACTCTTCGAGTCAAATCACTGCGTGATAGCCATCTGCACTCTTCCTATATTCAATCAAAGGAACTACCTACCATACAGCTTGCATTAAACTTAGATCTTTATGATGGACTGCCTGCAAATGATGGTTAACTGTACTACAGAGAAAGTATAAAAAAAATTGTGTCCATCATTTTTATACTGAATAAAGTTGCTCCTGTGCCAGCCAGTAACGAGTATATAATAATTACTACTGATAAGCTTTTTACTTAATGTTGTAAAGATCTAAAGACATGTATGCAAGAACCAGTATGAAAATCTTAAAATTACCACCAATATTGCACTGCCTATACAAGACCAAGTTTTTACCATGGTCATATCAAGTCATAAATGTAGTTCCTTTAAACTTTATTATCACTTGAATATTTTTCTGAAAGTTCATATTTTGGGGTTCCAGTGGTAGACTGGATGAAAGGAGGGAGCACGTTCAGTTTGGATAGCATGACTTTGTTTTATTAATTTGTGCAATTTCCCATGAACAAAAGTCTTCCACATGTTCAGAAATCACCTCTCCTGATGGTATTTGTTGGCATGTGGACTGTAACTGGTTCATGTTTACTGCTATGAAATATGAAGCTTCTAGCTAAGGTAGTGTAACCAGTCAATAAAATCAGTCTGTTGATAAAAACTTCATCTATAAAATGGTTATCCCTGTTCAAGGATACCAGTAACGTGACCAGTGCAGAGACACAAGAAACTTGTGCCAATTAATTTAACACCACACTGTCTTTCAAGCTTTATTCCACCATCAATAATTTCATTGTACTTGGTAACAAAAACTGCCTTAGCATGATCTCTCCTGTTCATTTGCAAAACATAACATAACCATATAAGTAAGGTACATTTAAGAGATTATTTAATAGGAATTGTACTGTAAAGGCAACAGCCACTCTGGCAAATAAAGAATCAACTACAAGCAGCTGATATGGTGAAACATGCAATCAATCTGCCACAACAAATCATCTTGTTACAAGCCAGGTCTCAAGCTGTCACTGTTACTATTACAACCTATCTACATCAGGTTGTGTCCTTTCAATCTGATAATGCACAAAATTTTAACTGCTGAAAAAAATGGAAATGCCAAATTGTTGCTCTGGTTTCTTCTAATATTTGATTAAAAACAAACAAAAAAAACCTTATGGTTTAAGCCATGAAATGTTTCCCATATCCACGTTTTTGAGGTGTTGAGGAGAAATTACAGAGATTAAGCTGTTGTCTGTAGAATATTATTAACGCTCATGAAGCAGTTTACTTTTTGGCTTAGAACTAAAACTGGGTCTTGTAAATTTTCAACAGCGTATTTTGGTTTAGAACTAAAACTGGGACTTGTAAATTTTCAACAGAGTATTTTGAGAGTGCCACATCATCATGTCTTGTAATGATGCAAGACTGAATCCTGATCTAGTCACGTATTATTAACTTTGAGAATGTGTCAAATGACTGCACAGTCAGGATGACCAACTTCTCAGGTGACCACTTCTAGACAGTCCAATGAGTGGTTGCTATTTGGGTTTTATCGTTGGTTTTTTTCCCCAATATTCTACACTTGTAGAATAATGAGGTACAGTCTATAAACATCCTTATGTAAATAAAAAGACCATGTTCAAGCCAGGCTAGAAAGCAATTCATGACCTGAAAATCAATGTTTCACCAGCTAAAATTGAAGTACTTAAGACATCAACTAGCACAAGTACCACTTACGATCCTGAGAGAAAACATGTTATTTCAGCAGTAATGTTACATGAACATAGGCAATTTTAGCCTATAAGATTATAATCAACTTCACTAATATTCTTATAAATGTCAAAATTTACACAAAAAAGTTAAGATTCCCAAGATCAGTCACTTCTGTATAGTACAATGACTGAAAATATGTATGAGATTTCCCAGAACATTACTTTCAGCCAGAAATATATCAAAGATTTCAACCTCAGTGTTGCACCTTGAGCACAGAATCTCAAGTTTCCCACATTTTTGTCCCATGTTCCACAAATCTTGACTCCTGTGCACCCCAAATGCTATTTCATCAGGGAAAAATCTAAAAATCTGTCGATTTTTCTTCTGGTGCAATTTCTCCACATCTTTGTTAGTGCATGCATTGGCCAAAATCACCAAAGGCAATAAAAACCATTTTACATTGTTAATATACCCACTCCCCTTCTACAAATTAACACCATATGATTAACTTAAACATGACTTAAATTAGCCCCCAAAACCAATACCATGCTAAATTTGTACCTATCAGCATTTTCAGCCACTGATAACATAGATCTACAGAAGGATTATGTGATTATGATTTTTTTTAAATGTAGCTTTAACAATTTTTCAGTCATATCGCTACAATGTCTGCAGTGTGGCAGTTTATAGTGATGTCTAGCACTGGGGCATCATGCCACAGACATGTAGCATGATGTCCCACCCAGTCACATTATCCTGACACCAGGCCGACCAGTCCTAACACTGACCTCTTAATGCTGAGCACCAAGCGAGGTACCATTTTTGTAAGTCTTTGGTAAAACTCGACCGGAAATCGAACCCATGACCTCTCGCATCCGAGGCGAACACTCTAACCACTAGGCCACCGGAGCAGTTATCTACATAAGGAGATATTCCAAACATGTTCCCCATAAATGATCTAAGTACTGTACTGATCATTTACTACTGCACTAATTTAAGAACTGTACTGAACATTTACTACTGTACTAATTTAAGTACTGTACTGATCATTTACTACTGTACTGTACTAATTTAAATATGTACTGATCATTTACTACTCTACTAATTTAATTATGTACTGATTATTTACTACTGTACTAATTTAATTATGTACTGATTATTTATTACTGTCGTAACTTAAATATGTACTGACCATTTACTACTTTACTAATGTAAGTACGTAATGATCATTTACTACTGTACTAACTTAATTACTGTATTGATCATTTACTACTATCCTAATGTAGGTCATGTACTGATCATTTACTACTGTACTAATTTAAGTACTGTACTGAACATCTACTGTAATAATTTAAGTACTGATCATTTACTACTGTACTGATCATTTACTACTGTACTAATTTAAGTATGTACTTATTATTTACTACTGTCATCACTCAAGTATGTACTGACCATTTACTACTTTACTAATATAAGTACATACTGATCATTTACTACTGTACTAACTTAATTACTGTACTGATCATTTACTACTATCCAAATTTAGGTACTGTACTGATCATTTACTACTGTACTAATTTAAGTACTGTACTGATCATTTAATAGCCACTATTTAAAAATATATTTCTATGCATGGATTCCATGCTCTGCAAAATAAAAATTCCAGTCTTTTCTGGTGAAATTGTTTTTTGTTTTTTCCAGGATCATTTGTGACCCTTTACTGAAATGAATAAAAACCATTTTTTAATTCAAAAGGATTTTCTATTTTGAGACTGTCCCATAACACCTGAATGAGATTCATGACCATATACCAAAACACAGGATGTATTACTAAAAACAAGTATAACTTTTAAATCCATGTAAATTTACATGTAACTCATTATAATGTACAGAAAAAATGTCAACATTGACTCTTCTTAACTGCACATGCTGGTATGAAGGAAATCTTTTAGGCAAGGGTTGGTTTAAATTGAGACAAAAAAACCTTAAAAGTTATATACCTTGGGAATAAAAGAAGGACTGCATTTTATTTCTTTAAATTGTGTTTACTTCTAGCTGGTTGCCTAACATTTACTTTCAATTTAATCTGACAATGGACTGTATATTTAATGCAGTCAATATCAAGGTCACAAAGAGCATTGGATTCTGCATTAAAAATTGCCCCAGTAGTTGATGCATTTCTAAGCACCTGGATGATTCTGTAATACTAACAGGAGCTGCCTGGCAGAATTTCTGTTCTGAAATACTAGTCCAAACATATGTATGTACATCTTTCCTGTAAGAACCTTTACCTCATTCCAATCAGCTTTTAAGTGCAATTTAATCATAAGAAGCTATGGTTCAAACTGAACTCCAATAGTTTGTCAAAGTTACTCGACTCTAGTCACAATTGGGCAGAGAAGTAAAAATAATAGAAAGAAGCACTGTACAAAGTTAAGATTAGTCATTTAAAAATATTGCTTTTGCACATTTTCCTGACAGATGTTTAAAATGCTGATGAGATACTATTAGAAGTTTATAAAAACTAGTACAACTTAACTTATATTGCTTCAATACAATTGTTGTATAGTGTACGACTGGGCTACAAAAATTCAATTTTTCACTTGTTTTTCATGAATTATGTGTGAATTTTCAGCAGAAATTCCACAGAAAGTAATGTAATTTCTGGTTTTTAAGATCATCAAATCAGCACCAAATTGACTAAAGAACATAAAAATTCTTTTCCTACATTTTGCACCTGCCAAAAAAATAAAAAAATTTCCCAATCTGAAATTTTAGGTGTAAAAATCCAAACTCCATGGACCCCAGATACCATTTTGAAATGGTACCAAAATAAATGGCATGGTGACTGCAGATGTCAATTTGTGATTTTGTTGTGACTTCAACTTTTCCTGCAAGACTTAATACACTTTCTCTCATGCTGAAAATGTCAATAACTCTGTCATATGTCTTTGTGTTGATTTCTTTATAAGCTAAAACCAAACTGTAAACTGGGATCAACCTCCATTTTAAACATTGTAAAGTGGCCCATTCCTAGTTGTCTCACTTGTAAAGTGGCCCATTCCTAGTTGCCTCACTTGTAAAGTGGCCCATTCCTAGTTGTCTCACATTTCTTACTGAATTAGTCATTCATCTACAGCTGTGTAGGATGCCATTAAAGCTAACGAGATGAAACTCACCTGGCCACCACTTGTGTTACATGTTCTTTGATCCACCCAGTTTTATCCCATTTACATGATTTAGGCATCATTTGGACAAACTGAAGTAGCTTTTGGCAAAAATTCAGGAAATGTTTCAGGGAATTCAAGGCCTTTTCAAGGATAAAAACAACTTTCTTAAAATTCAAGTTTTCAAGCTAACTCTTCAAATACAAGCATTTTTCAAAACTGTTTGAATTTGTACGGGAATAAAGTTTCATGGTGCATCCAGTGCAAAGCAAAAGACTTGAGATTCTAAAATGGCACATCTGATAAAGTTTATGTGATCAGTTTTTGGACAATCAAATTTTGAAAAGCTGCAACTCCTGATGATCCAGCTATCCATTTTGGGACAAAAATCAATGTACACATCTATATACTGTGATTTGGTTATTCTATTTCACACATTCATAATGCAACACACAAGCTGTGACACTATGCAACCTGTACAATATGAATCCAAACAAAAATCAAATCATCCACAGCTAACATGGTGTCCAATCATACAGAATGCTAATAAGACTTTTGGTCTGTTTTGGTGTTTTACAGCACAGCAACACAAGTAGGTTATTTAATACCAAGGCAATTGAAGTAAAGTGTTTTGCCCAAGGACACACTATGCAAGCTAACCCAGGCTGGTCCAATGGTAGGATTCGAACCCACACCCTTTCAGATGCGAGTCTGGCACACTAACCACTAAGTCACTGACACTCACACTTGTTAGGAAAATCCAGGGAATACTGTTTCATCAAACTTGTAATCCTGCACAAAAGTGTGAAACTCCTAGGTAGAACCTTGAGATGAATTTCAACACTTTTCTTGTCCATATGATAATGGATGAATTTCTAAATAAAAGGGTGCATTAATATTGATGCATGGAAACAGCATGTCTTTTGGAAGCATTGTTTGTGAAAAGGTTCCTGCTTGTGGTAAAGGATTCACCCAAATAAACATTTAAAGATTCAAGGGGAAAAAAAAGAATTGTACTATTCATACATTTTCTAAGAAATACATGAAAATACAATGAAATTTCAGGACTTCCAAAATACTAGTATACGAAGAACTAGTCAACCTTTGTGCCCTATGAATTTTGACCCCTATGATCTTTGCTATCCCAGTTGAATCTATAAGGGAACCATCATAGTTTTGTTGGTGGATTGTCAAACTCATAATCCAGTATGTATGAGCATATTTTTGGGAAGGGCATTAACTCATTTCCTCTGCATGGAATAGCGGCCATGTGTTGAAAATAGCCGTTTCCACCAACAATAACCAATCTATGAATTTACTAGTACCTATCAGAACTAACTGTTGCATGTTTCATGCTCCAATATTGGATGTATGAGGGAAACAAGTTTCCTTTAGGATGAACTAGAAATAATTGTCTTTTAATCAAAATCCCACATCAGTACAACCATACATTGAGAAAAATATAACCATAACAAATGTTTTCAAGTTGACTGCAAAATCAGCTACAATGATGTCAGACTGGCACCATTTCAATTAGGCAAAATAAGTCTTGCAGTGAAATCCTCATGCTGATAGGGACATTTGAGAGCTGTACTGACAAGATTTATAAGATGGCTGCCATGGTGGCCATACTGGATGTCTGTGGGGCACCATTTTCCTTTCTGACGATCCTTACAATAGGATAATGTCTTCATAAATTTTTATAGCAATACTCACCTTAGGATTTGTGATCAGAAACTTGCTAATAGACAATGGACATCAGATGAAAGGCCATCAAATAAAAATTAGGTCATAGCAACAAGTAACAATTACAAGAATAGATTACCAGACCTACTTTGTAATTTTCTTTCTTTTGTTTGCAACCAAACAATAAAATTTCCAAGCTTTTTGAAATACTAATACTTGGGACCTTTTATTATTCAATCTTGATGAGGTACACAAAAAAAGAGCCCCCACCTACACACCCACGTTTCAATGCTAAAATCCATACATACCTTAGTTTACTGTCTGTAAAAATTCTTAAAATCAACTGAATTAGCACATCACTGACACAAGAACTCCTGTTCGAATATAATTATACACACCCACATCTTTGCTTAGGAGAGTAGCATTATTAAGTTAATTCCTTTCTCAAAGTATGTATAGATCCAATTTACAGATCCAATGTGAAAGCACTAGTAAAATAAACACAGGCTGACAACAAATGCTTATAGTGCACATTATACAACATCACACATTGATTTAGTGAAAACAATGATACAAATTTCTCTGAACTACAGTATTTGCCATTAAACAACATCTTTGTAAACAGAACCATTCATGAGCAACATTTTACTGCATTGTTTCTTTGTCATCATAGGTCCTACAATGTCATAGTTGTATATCTGGTTTCATTCTTGCTTTATTTCCTCATGTAGTTGTATCTACCAGTAAGAAAAATATCACTACAGTCCAGTTATGATGTACTGACACTGCCCGATACATTCAACAAAGACATGTACAAACTGAATCCCATCAATATAGGAAACACACCAAATTAAACAATCACAATCTGAGTGAGGTATGGTGCATATATTATAATGACTGTCAGTTGGCAGTAAGCCTAGCAGGTAGAAAGGGAAAAATTTAAATTCAAAATCATTGAAATTAAAGAACATTGTTTCAGTTATCATCAACCACGCACACAGTTAGACCTTCTCATGAATATTACAGCTTTAGCCGTAGCCCCAAATGTCAGCAACCAATGTCAGACTGACCTCAAATTTGCAAATGGGGCCATCATTTAACATAAATTTCTGGCCCATACTATTTGTACTATTGCAATGTGCTTCAACTGAAAATGACTATTCGCACAACTGCCATGTACATGATCTGCAGAAGGCTATTCACACAAACTGTTGCATATATAATTTCCTTATAGATATGTGCATATCTGCTATGTACCCGATTGGATTTTTTTAGCAAGTTATTGTAGACAAAACTGGAACAATCAATGGTGCGAACCAAAGTGAGAAGATGTTTTAAGGCACCCCACCAGCCCCTGCCCTGGCAGGGTGTGTAGGAGAGAGGGTACCAATGGGGTTTCTATGAGGGGTGTGTGGGCTGCTTTTTAATTGCTCTAGGGCTGCCTACCATCTTAATCCAGACTTGGCTACTGTTATGACTCAATGGTCTTCAACAATGCAACAGAACAAAGCAAAACCAACAAGAAATTATTTCCCTAGAAAGAAAGTGAAAATTCTGAAGACACTGTATTGTGAATTAAACCCCAAATAATCTGGAATGTTCTTTCAAGAAGTCCAAAGTACAGAATGTTCCAAACAATTTTGAAGTCTTGAATGTGTTGATGTACCAAGTTTTGATGTACAACAATAATATAGCCCAGAATGTCTTTGAACGAGTCGTCAATGACCCCAAAGTAGCGTACTGGTCCATAAGTCAACTAGCACTTTGAAATTCCAATTAATAGTTTTAATAAATGATTCCTCTCAAATTATATCTGAACACAAGAGTAAATTATTCCAAAGACTGAACTTAAAGTATGAATGGATAATTATTTACCTAGTCTCCTTGATATTGTTATGTATATATTTTCTGCATTGTTTGTTTGCTAGGTTTTTTTGTTTTTTTATTTCTTTATATGCTATGGATAATTGTATTTTGGACTTGACCTGAGCTGAATCATTTTTTTTTTAATTCTGCAAACAATAACAATCTAAAATTTTCTCTGTGAGAATGGGTTTAATATTAGGATTATTATTAAAAGAACTAAACATATTTATCATGGTCTGAGTTAAGGACATTGCGTTTTACATGTTCTTTATTATAATTTTAGTAACAGACCTAATTATAATTGATTCTATCTTGAAAATATTTGGAAACTTCCAGAATGAAATTTTCCATTAGGTAATAGTTTTTTTTTTTAAAATGCTAATTGTGACCTGAGGTCAGGTAGAAGACAATATAATCTTGTTACTCAAAAAATTATTTATTTGTGCTTTAAGATCTGACCAGAAACATTTTTATTATTGTTGTGTCTAGTATCTCTTTTGGGCTTGAATTTATTTATTCAAATTATTCAATTACAAACTGCTAAAAAATATCATTTTTAGAAACAGAGGCTTGGATTTATAGTGAAATTAAAATAAGGACATCTTCTTGGATTGTATTATAGTGATGCAACAAAAACTGCTGGCACATCACCATGACACAAGCCACCACAGGCACATCAACACTTGCAGCATTGGACTGTTTATTTTGGAATATCACTAAAGTTTATTCATAATTTAAATAGTAGGACTTGTGTTAGAATACTAGGACTTTTGTTAGAAATTCTAGGATTATTTATTATCCAATTTGCATTTTTCACATTGTATTCAAGGGAAATAAATTATTTGTTTAATTTTATAAAGCTTGTTGCTTTTCACTCTTTTCTATTACATACGACAGAGTTGTAATAATATATATGTATATATACCGTCTCCTCTCCTATGATGAAATAGCGTTTTCTGGAAAACTACTCATTTTTAATGGAAATATTCACTAATTTGTAAACAAGATCAGGTCTTGAGCATAAATTCAAGTAAACATCATCACAAAAATCAGGTAGGCACAACCTCAGCCATGACAATTTTCAGGTAGGCCAAAACTCTACCCTCAGTCATGGACAAAGGTCAAGCACAATATAAATCAAATATATGGAACAGTACAATGTTACACTTTTACTTCTTCACCCCCTGCAGTACAGGGTTCTATTACCAGACATATCTATAATCTCATGTAGAAAATTACCCACAATGACTTGCAATAAAATGGACAATTTTCACGTTAACTGTCATTTGCATTATTTCTAACTCAACCAGTTGCTACACAAATCTTTAGTATTAACCTTCACTGTCTTTGTTAACAAAATTAATGCACAGTAAATAAAACAATAATGAAATAATTTTTATGGTGTTTTGTAATCAGATAAATCGGCCCCCAAATTTGTTTGGTATTTATGTGTAACCATACCCATTAATATTGTTATGCATATTTGTGTCCTTAACATTTGTCCATGATTGCAAGTTCTTGATAGTGTAAACATGTTTAAACACCTAACTTTGTCCATCAGCGTAAGTTGCAAATAATATGTTTACTAACATCTGAGTTCAGAATACTCTAGAAGCAGACTTGTTTACAATTTGATTGGAATTTTCCATTGAAATAACTTGCATCTAGGTCAACTTAAAATGTGTTATTAGGCAATTGATAAACAAATAATTCATTCCTGTTTGGTCAGTCCGTGGAAATCCCTTTTGATCAGAATCAACAGTTGTGTTTTAGATATAAATTGAGAGCAATTATTTGTTTAAATTATTCATTGAAACGACTAAGTGTTCACTGCATCTGGATATACACTACTTTCGAATTATTGTGAACTCACTCATTCAAAGACATTCTGGGTTGCATCATTGTGGCACATCTGGACTTCAAATACCACTGGAATTCATTTAGAACATTCTATATTTTTGGACTTGTGATAGGACATTTAGGATTATTTGCGATTTAATTTGTAATACTGTGTCTGAAATTTTAGTTTTGTGACGTAGATAAATAAATTGTTGATTTTACTAAAATTGTTGGTTTAACTTCTTTCTGCAGACATCGTAGCGATATGACTGAATAATTTTTAAAAGCTAGATTAAAAATCCAAACCACACATACACACACCTTAAAAAGGTAAAGGTACACAGCACCAGCCTTAGCAAACGCGGAGCCCGATTTGGATCATTTTGGCGGGCGCCTGGATTAACGCGCTGGGACCCCTTAGAGTACGGAATTTGGAAATAAACTTTAAAACGAGTTTGATACGATACTGAACTTAACATTTTCTTCCATCGCTTTAAAATTACTTTCTCGCTATTGATATATTTTCAAAAATTGCTAACGCGCTGGGCCCCTGTGAGCGCGATGCCCGATTGGACGAAATCGGTCCAATCGGCCTAAGGCCGGCCCTGAAGGTACAGTTCCAACTACTTGAGCGGTACTAAAGGTATAGTGCACTGCGTATCCCTGGCCTGAGTAACAGTGTTAAGTTTATACCATAATAAAATCAACTTTCCTCCATCAAATAAAAACAAGAATAAATAAAAACTATTCACTCCCGCAATTTATTTCTAAACATCAAAATAATCAAACGCCATGTCCTTACCTACAACATTAGAACGATTCTTCCCGCCATATTTCCATCCCACAAACCACCGTACTCGAATCCTCTGTCCCTTATCTAATGCCAGTTTACACACAGTAAATAAATAAAATGGGCCTAAACGATGCATTAGACCCTTCCGTTATCTTCCAAGTTTTACACCCTACATCATAACACGGATCAAAGTTATGGCAGAAGAAAGAACTGGCAACCTGTTACTTCTCTCGCAACTTCACGGGTGTTTGTTGTTGCACGTGTCTGGCTGAACGCTGATTAACCAATTTGATGACAGAAACGTCACCTATGAGCATATATATGTTGTTATTGTTGTTCTGGGTTTAACACCATTTTTCAGCTCATGAAAGGCTTTACATAGCGGCCAGTATATCTTTTGGAGGAAGAAACTGAAAAATGCCAGGAAAGAACGTTCGACCCACACAAAGCTACTTTCTCACGTCTCCAAGCTGGCCGTCTGAGAGTCAAACCCACGCAGACAGAGATGACATGTCGATGAGAGAGACAGAGAGATTGTTTAATTCCACGTACATATTCCTGTTTTAAACCAAGTAAATTTCCACATTGCGAACGCCCACTTAAGAACAAACTTTTCCTTGTATTCTCTTGCTTCTTGCGTCGTTTTTGCAAACTGCGTTGTTTTGTTCTTGTGTAAGCGTCCCGTGAAGCGTTGTACATTTGTAAAAGGAGTCAGTTGATTCCGAAACCGATTCTTGCGGTGTGCAAGAATCGGTTTTGTATTGCTAAATGTCAGTTTCTTATATATATATATATATATATATATATATATATATATATATAGAGAGAGAGAGAGAGAGAGAGAGAGAGAGAGAGGTGTACGAGTGGGTGGGTGTCGAATAACAGTCCCTTTAAGTGCACTGGATAGAGCAACGGAGCATGTGTCTCAGGGATTAACAGTGGGTGGGTGTCGAATAACAGTCCCTTTAAGTGCACTGGATAGAGCAACGGAGCATGTGTCTCAGAGATTAACTATAATAATTTAATTTTCTTGTATGACATCGAACATTGCAACTAATCTGAGAACTTTCGACTTTCAGAGTGTTTATCGAAAGCACAAGTACAAAATAGACAAGTCAAACAACCAACACAGAGAACGAAGTTTAATTTGTACATATTACGTAAGAGTTTAGATAGTTGTATTAATTTATATTGGTTATCATTTTTCCTTCGAAGTCCAAACCAATATGGCAGTATATCCACAACTTGTAAATAATGCTTCCATTAAATTCATAATCATGTAAAATTGTGTAAATTACAAGTTTCTTTTGTGCATATTGTTCTTCTCGGTTTTTTTTTTTTTTTGGTTTTTTTTTTGTTTGTCTGTTTTGTCATGTTGCCTTGGACAAAGATTAAATTAAAGCCGAAAAACACTCAGGCTATTTTCAAAGTAGTTTTGCGATGTGTGCTGTCATTTTGAAGAAAAACAAATACAGTTTGAGAGTTATAGTTTTTTCCATACAGAAATCGAACCCATGCCGTGAGTAATTATCGCCAACTCTCTTGCACCAGCGCCCCATCCCTCACAGATCCCTCATACAACACTTATTTACCTATTAACAGTTCTGATGATTATTAAAGTTCTCATTAGATTGTAGTACGTTTATTTATTTATGTTATTTTTTTATTTTGCATCTGGTATCATGCCTTATAAAGACTGAGTACAAGTGAAAGTATGTGTTTAAATCAATGTTGAGGCGCGGGGGGTGGGAGTGGATTGACCCCTTGCACCAGGTGAAGGGGGGGGGGCTCAGTCGGAAGCTTTTTTGGTCTTGGTTGATATTTTCATAGTAGTTCACCTCACCGTAGTGTTGCGGGGGCAATTCTTGACAAAACTTATATTTAGGGCAAGGGGTGGGGTGGTGAGGGAGGTTGGCAGCTGAGAAGGAAGGCCACTAAAGAACTACCTCCGGGCGCCTCGGTAGGGGCGCCACTAAAGAACATTGCCTCGAACCCTTTCGCCGCCACTGGATTTAATGGGGGTATGTGATAATGCTCCTTATTTTTATTACATTCTATTGTAATGTACATTTTTAATAGCAAGGATATGTGTTTACCCTATTTTTTTCTTTTGACGGCCATATGAACATAACATCTTTCTAAATATATGTCATTCAATAAAACCATCATCGTCGTCGTCATCATCATCATCATCACCATCGTCATCATTAGTAGTAGTAGTACAGAGTAATGGAGTGAAGAGTATTATATCTGAGGGTGAATCATCTAGAATTTTTTTTTAAACCAGAGACCTGCATTATATATGTCTCTGCTTTCGAAATATGATGAGTAAATACTTTCAGCATCTTCATTTATATAAGTAATATGTTCCACATTACTGTGCAAAAGGTATATTAGTAATATGATATCCACACGCGGCCAAGCAGGCGCACACACAGAGAATGAAAGTCAACAGATTTCCGTGGATCGTATTTAATGTGCGGACCCATCATATTTCTAAGACATTTTGCCTAATATCACATATAAACGCAAAAAATATTTTCCACTTTTCCGGTGCTTCGTTAAAATCTCCGGATCGATCGAAAAGTAAAACCGAAATTGTAAATTTAAATTTGCGAGCCTGAAGATCTGAATTGTTACTGTTTTAAGTTCCGAGTCATGCATTTGTTTTCCATCTAAGTGTGCTTTAAGCATTAAAATCTGCCGATTTTAAATTGTTCTAAATGTATTCTATCATTGTCGAAAATATCATCCGCAATGAAATTTTTGTATATTTCCGTACCTTGGCTGAAAAAGTTAATTAAAGTGATTTAAAGAAATTCACTTTTCATTTTCTTTGAGAACTGAGTATTCATATCTTTTCTGTCCTTATTTTATTGTTTTTCTAACTTGAATTAAATATTGTTTTATTTATTTTGCTACTGGTTTCTTTTCTAAGCATGCACATGCAGTCCGATACATAAGCCCAAAAACATATCAGTACTTGATAGGGGGCTAATTTATCAAACAGGCTAACATGTCATGTATCTATTAAATGCACTGCATAACTATGAAAGGTCGGCATCTGACTTCTGAGATGACTTTAAAATAAAACACTCATTAAAGTAATAAAGTAGAGTTCGGATGGATGGGATCGAAAGATAAAGTCTATATTTAGGATAAATTAATGCAAACTTATTGTATCTTTAGCTCAAATTTGTGTCATTTAAACAGCTTTACTGGTTGATAATTAAAAACTGTAAAATGTCTCGCAGACAAACCCAAAATACATTGTAACATCGTTTATCTTGTTCTTTTCTTTTTTTGTATCTGACCATATGTATAACAAATTCATTAAAATTTGGTGATCCACTCTCGTTCAATCCAGCTGTCATTATCTGAGTGTTTTTCGTACCCAGAGGATTTCGAATGCACTAGATTGTATTACGTAGCTATCAGTTCGTCTGAGATGTTGGTGGCTGTGCGTTACATATAGTCAATTCAATATTAGCTCTCTAACTGTTTAGAGAATTCTCCAAATGAAATATAGGGATCTACAATCCAATTAGAGACCTCTATCAATTAGAGTTAGAGACCTCTCGAATTCAATTATAGCCCGCAATATTTTGTTTTCGGATTTGTAGACCTCTATAATAGAATTAGAGACCTCTGTGATAGAATTACAGACTTCTTATTCAACTGGAGAGATCTCACTTGAGGTAGTAATTCGACATTCATTGTTTTCGGCGAATAACGATTTTCTCCCTCTGCATCATCGGAAAATAATTCAGTATTGAGATTTTTTCTTTTTTTGTTTTTTTTTTGTGCGCTATTACAATGATGGCATGCATTAACGGTCTTCAAAATGGTGTTTCTACTGCCGTTCAAAAGATTTATGTTTAAGATTTTATGGAAGCCAGTCGCACACATGCAGTTTTACTGGAAAAAAATCGCGTATCACACAGTTTCTAGTACGAAGTCCCTCGAATGAACCTGGTTTTTAAATCGTAACCAATCTAACGCTTACCACCACGCGCACTTCAATGAATTGAAAGAACAGTTACTATTTTATTTTAAGGAAGTTAGGCTTGGTCGCCTATAGACTCTATTTAGAGACGTCTTCAAATAAACAAGAGAGCTCTGTACTTGATTTTAAGGGGTCTCTAATTTATTTGAAGAGTTTTAAATTACTTCATAGATTTTTTTTTTAACTAATGCTGAATTAGAGAGGTTTCTAATTCTGTCAGATATCTCTACAACTGAATGAATGTCGTATCTTATTCATTTGTACAGATCTCCAATTAAATTAGCGATGTCTGCAATTCAAGTCTAGACATCAACAATTATTAATTGATAGTAATCACAGAATTAGGGGGATCTCTAATTGATTTAGAGATCTCTAACTGATGTAAAGCTCTCTATTTAAAGTGTAGGGCTCTCTGTTTAATCTGGACCGCTCTTTAAAAAAATAGCGAGTTCAGTATTAAATTTAATACTTGCAAAAATGCACGCCCATATGACTGCGTTATATCAGGTTAACTGACGAGACTTGGATTTTACACTTATTACTACTGACGAGCTGGTTTTTATGTTGGGTCGCCATATGTCATCTTTTTTACGGACACGTCATCCTTTCCGGACCTTAATCTATATAGATATATGATGCGGATACACTCACTCTCCGGAGTGTCCTTTCTTTTAAAGTTCACATATGGTAATTTTAATTTATGACGAAGTTTTATCCAGGTGCCTGTATGTGTGTGTTTATTTTTATGCAGACAAGATACCAGAAACTTGTTTTTCTTTCGATTCATTCAGTCACAGACTAACACAGTTGCAGGGTTTGGAGGTTGTGACTCTAATATATGTTTCTGACAAGACCAATTGCGTCCCCTCATGTGCAGAAATGCTGCAAATGGTTTGAAAATATTATGTGCTCTTCTTCCTTGAGGTACATTTCCGTCAATCTACCCCCACCCCAAAACCCTAGCCAAACCACCACGATAGCGCACCATTGGTTTCAATGTGTATGTGATTCACGACGGTGAAAACATTATGCATACCCCAAGTAGACTGACATGTAATGAATGAATCACCTTACATACCTAAATCATTGGACCAAAATTTCATCGTTATTGTGTTTGCGAGTGTTTTAGCTGACATTCATAGTTATAAAGACGATTATTTAAAGTGCTTGTTGTAGCAATTACCTCCCTTGCACCGATCCCGACCTCCTCCTCCCCCTCCCCCCCCCCGCCAAAAAACCCAAACAAAAAACCACAATTAGCCCATGAAGATCAAGTCTTCTTTGGGAGACTAATAAACCACACAGTAACTCATTTCTACATAAAACAAAATCATTTTTTATATCTGGATCACAAATTAAGCATTTGTGTTTTCAAAGTGATTTTGATCTTAAGATTACTGGGGAGGATGATTTATTTCTAACAATTCGTTTCGATAAGGAGATGGAAATAAACATAGTAGCACTAAATTAAGTTTAGCCTAATAATCAGAGGGTAAAAAATAACATAGACAAAAGCAATGCTGAGGCGTGTTCTTAAAGGCTATTCGTTGTTCTTGTTTTGTTGTTGTCTTTTTTTGTTTCCTTGGGGGTTTTGTGTGTTTTGTTTTGTTCTTCAAACGTCTGCCGTTTACAACAGGAAAGCCAGCCAAGTAGTCGCTGCAGGTTTTGTATATGTACAAATGTGATTTTTTAAGGCCTTGTCTTGCTAATATAAAGTCCATTTCAAACTCGGTTAATGAAGAGTTTACTTGAAGTCCACCCTTTAAAATTTACTGTTTACCAGTTTCAATTACATTTGAGATCTGTAAAGGTTGTAAGATTGTACAGTTAGTTTGCTTTGTACGTATGCCATAGGCACGGCTTTCGACCTCTTGGACTCAATGTTGTTGAGCTCTGAAAAGACTGATGTTTTCTTTTCATTTTGTTGAGTTACAGTTAGCAATTACACCAGTTCGTAAGCGACATAGCAAACATAAGCAGCAAAACAATTGTATATGGAGAGGATCTCAAGCTATATTTCCATCTTCTTTATTCTTTTAGCCATTTATCTTCTGTCTGATTTGCTCTTACGTTCCTTTGCATCTTTTCCTCCATTTGTTGACGATGACGGTCTGTTGTTGTTTGTTTTTTTTTTAATTATGTTTGCTTTATCTTTTATAAAGTGAATGTTTAAACTGTATTATATATCCTTAGTTTAACAGAGAAATTGTTTACTTTTTAATGTTGACCTTTCAATTTTCTTGGTCTTTTTATCAGTGAGTTGCATAACTCTTCTGCAATGTATTCTGGCTCCGGTTGTTGCATTTTAAACCATGCCGTGCTCTACAAGTTTTCCCTCGGCTCTCTCTCTCTCTCTCTGCAAACAATCTAAGTCACACCGGCCAAGTCTCTAAAAGTGTGTTAACGCCACCCACTTCGTTAAGCTGTTCCGCTTTTTTCATGTTAAGGTAAATTCCACGTGTCCTGTGCAATGTCGAGACAACAGAGATACTGTTTTTGGAATACTGACTTTTTAGGCAGTGAACAAAGTAACTCACAGATTTATCATCATTTGTAGTTGGCTGTCACTAACATTCACAGAATGTTACTAAGTACTGCCCAAAAGTCACTTAATATCATTGAGTCTGGAAAAAGGCAGGATAGGAAAATCAAATGTAGAAGATAAAGACATACATTACACGATGACATTGTTGAGTATGCATTCTGCATATGTCGGAGACAAATGCATACTAAATATCGTATACAATACATCCTTAGATGCAGTTATAACAGTTTTCGTACATATTTTTCCAAAACCTAATCAAAGACAAGATAGGAGCACTATCTAAATTCTCTTTCGACCAGTTGTTTAAATCGTCACTGAGTTGATTTTTGTACTAGCTTACAAAGCAGTATTTAACAGTGTAAAGTTGATTTGTTCCAGATAAAAATTGCGCCTTTGGTAAAATACACAGGCTCGTGCTTTGTCAGTGTCCTTCTGTTTCTGGACTGTTTCATGCTTTACGAAATGTCCATGATATTGTGTAATTCAGGTTGCATTCTACTGATGTAACTTTGTAAGCTCGTTTAAAGCATTAGTTGTGTATAATGTTTCTATGCTGCCAGCTGAAATAATTGCAACTGTTTCCATATTTGCATAGACAGATACATATTGCCTTGTGCAGTCATCCAGTAACGCAATTTCATTACAGGCAAATTAGCTATACATACCCACAACTGAACCAAGTCGTCGAAGTGTCTCAATGATGATCTTCAAATATGGTTTAATATTACTGAATTCATATAAAATTTATAGTTACCACCTTAAAATCTGTTCTCATTCAAAGATTTACATCAGTAATCTCTTAACCTTTCATTGACAAATCTGTTTAAATTTTGTTTATTCATCATCACTAATTCCATTCAAGTTTGAACACATATTAAGGGAGTCTGATTTTAATCTCACTTTTTTTCTTCCTTTTTTTTCTGATGTTGTCAAGTATTCATGTGCTCATTTTAAAGTATTTAGCTTGAAATATTTAGCTATTTTACAAGGCTATGCATTTCAGTGTTTTACTTAATCTTGTATTGTGTATACGTACGTCACTGCTTATTGTGTATGCGTACGTCACTGCTTATTGTGTACAAGTCTTAATGGTTCTTCATTTCTGGATCTATCTATCACATCTCATGATTCAGACTTAATTACCTATTCCTTATTTATCTTGCAAAGTTCTTTTATATAGTAAACGATTTTTTTTTCTCTCCTGAGATCGATTCACAAACCTTTAGATCTTAGTTCATATGCGCTACGACTACACCACGAGGTTCTACTTATTAAACCATGTACGACATACAGCATAATCTGACTGGTCTGGTGATGTTTAACCTTGATTTTTAACGGCTACAGAGAAAAATATAAGTGGTGAAGTGATTTTTGATGATTTTCCAAATACCACCAAGTTAAAAAATATGAGTTTGTTTAATCTGAATTATTAGTGTTCTGGTAACTTCAATACGAGACGGTGAATCACAAAAATATTGGTGGTCGAATATCTGACTTACTATTCTAGTTCTTTCAGCTTCTTTCATATGTTTTCTTTGTGCATGAAATAGCTTTACCGGTTTCGTTATGCTTCCTTTTGCACGGAAAATATAAGACAATAATATAACAAAATCCCACACGCTTTTACTAGTTTGAAAATTCTCAGTATTGTTGAAATACCAAGTTATTACGATATTAAAATAATTATTAGGAAGGAGAAAAAAACCCACTATATTAGAATTTACCAAATCAAGGGAAAATTTGACAACTGTAATAAATGTTGTCACCCAAGGTTACTCGTGCGGTTATATTAATCGGCGATATTTTAAATTTGATTACATTACCTACTTGCATGATTCTTTTTAGACCAGAAAGAAATGCTCTCACTCCGAAAGAAAAGCCCTAGACTCGACTCATTACTCAAATGAAGATGGTGTACATTTATATTTGAAGGAAAAACTGCTTTTATGATTTCTCGCTTAAATTAGACAGTAAAATGGAGGAATGCATCATATTTCAGAAAAAGATGCGATGGAAGATTCCGATTTATTCGAAGTCGCTTAATCGTAAATATTTAGCAAATTGTCAGAGGAAAACAGCAGTCATAAAAGGCATACATGCTGAATGATTTTCAAGGAGTAAACTATTTTTTTTAGTGATTTAAGTATCGGACATTCATAAAGGAGTTTACTACAGATAGATTTGACGATGTGTACAAGTGGTACTCTTCAAATACCATATATATCAGAGAGCCGAACACCTACCTAACTGCTAATAACGTGGCTTATATTATACAGATCTGCCCTCAAACACTCTGCCGGCAGATCAGGACTATACGATGCATGATTGCTGTCGTACGTAGAACCAGCGACGGATGATCAGTTTGAAAGGAGTTAAAGCATGGTTTCAGAATTGGTCCTTGAGAATATGACTCGGTGATTAGAGTGTTAGTCCTACTCTGGGGCGCAGGCAGAATTAATTTTTTGGGGACGGGATGGGGGGGGGGGGCAAACATGTAGTGGTCAGCTATTAAGTCTTACGGATGTAGGCCAAAACATGTTAAGAGGTAAATCCAGGGGATGGAGGGGAGGGGGGGGGGGAGTAGCAAGTGTCAACGCCCCTATGTGCGGGTTCCCATGGTTCTACCGCAGGACAACCTCAGGTCGGTCACCGTGACATGTTCTTTGGCACGGAACGTCACTCCAATTGCGTCAAAATGATGTAACCTTCACGTGTTGCTGGGCCGTGAAACACCAAACCAGTGAAGAATCTGAACCGAACATTTATTATCAGAAAAATAGTCGAAGGCTTTTTCGTAGCATTTTTTTACCGGCTTGGGAGCAAATTGTCATATTTTTCAAACTGCAAGGAGAAGTTGTTAAACTACGAAATGTAACTTCCTACTGAAGAAGAAATTTGAGTCTCTTCAATCTTACTGTCAGTTTTGCTTTTTGTTTCAAACTTGAACATCACTATTTAACTACACCAGGCATGTGCAATTTCCTCCAGGGCGCGACCCGGATAAGCGCTTGTTAAAGTCACACTATAAATAAGCGGATGAAACCAGGTCGTATGTTGCATATGTTTGCACTACACAAATATCAGTCATCTGTAGAAAACAATGTCCATGTTGTGCAGCTAGTGCTGTACCCCAGACAAATTCAAGGCTAACATATAGGTTTTGTATACTGTTCGTGGGACAACTTAGGACAACCTAAAGATGCTTTCGGTGGAAAATCTTAAATGCAATTGTTACGAGTCTATGCTCTTGAAATAAGTAACAGAAAAGAGTGAAGACAACAGACTTTGTAAAATTTAACAAATAATTTATTTCCCTAAAACACAAAGTGAAAAGTTAAGAAAAAAGAACTTACGGTTTTACGAATTAAATCCAGAAATAATCCAAGAGTTAAAAAATAGAAGTCCTGGTAATAAAAAGTTCTGAATGAAACTGAGTTCGAGTCCCGATGAAATCCAAAATGGAAGGCGATGAAGTCTGTTATGGTCAGCGAAGTGCTGCTGTGTCAACAGTCCTTCGTTGAATTACAGAAAATATTATTCCAGTTTTGAATTCAGTACAACTTCCAATAAATGTCTTGATCCAAGAATTATGTAGGAGCACTTATGTATTTCCAGGGAATAGAATCACTTGAATTCTATAATCTGAAGAAAATAAAAATTCAACCCAAACTGGTCACAACATAATAACTTAACGTGTCAATTGTTTGGAGCCCAACTGACAAACTTCTATCAAAAACAACAGTTATATGCTAATTAAGACGCAAAACAGATTCCCGGATGAGGGTCAAAAGTTCATTCTTCTAGAAAAAATAGAAGTTTGTAACAATTGATACATGTTACTTGTCACGTAATCCAGGTATGACATTGACTTAACTTAATGATTCTTACTCTGAGAAAGATAAAAAAATAAAATAAAAAAGTTCTTTACCAAAACTGTCACTGACTTTGAAACGAGGTCAGCAACTACATACAGTGTTTCTATTATTATTTGTTTACGTCAATGAAATCAAAAATAAAAATGTCTATCAGGTCAAACAGAACTGAACTCAGTTTTGGATAAGATCAAGTCCAGTAAACAATGTTACATTACAATAACATGTAATGGAATTAAAAATTGTTAAAACTAACAAACAAATAATTAAATTAAATATACATAACACAATGTCGTTGTTGGAACATAATCACTATCAACATCACCACCAACAGCAACAATAACAACACTCGCCGGTTCATGAGACGTACTTCAAGGTGGTATAGTATTAGTTTCTTTCTTATCAAATATAACTCGACTGTAGACTTAACTTGCAGAATGCGCTTTGGAAAGCTCAGATGTCGCGATCGGAACACCGGTTGGCCATTTATATCAGGTCGTGCAATAATCTCGGAAATAGTTGTAGGAATACATATCAATTCATTGTGCTTGGTGACCCGCCTCTAGTGCAGTGCACCGCATATGTCACGACAGCAAAGGATGAGATTTTCCGATTGTCTCCTTCTGCCGTCATATTGTTCCAGGTGAACAAAAGTAGATCAGAATCTAGTTCTCAATGCGACGAATTACATCCAAGGCTTCTTTCTCCACTTGACGGAAAAGGCTGAGGATGTTCCGATTGCATATTTTGGCATAACGTGGTCTGTCTTTAATTTCCAAATAAGCGGAGAACCCGGTGGAAACCACCGATCTTAGGGAGGCGATCACTTACCTTAGCAAGTATCTGAACTATCAGGCTGAATTATTGCCGTTTGGCTTTCTTTAGTGCCTTGCCCAAGAGCACACTGCATCAACTGATTCGGAACTACCTTGGCTATTTCTGCATGACAAAACTATGTCTCAGATATACGTAGGCGCAGTAATAGTCTGATCATTCCTAATTTTCTCAGTCAATTTTTGTTTCGTAAATAACCGAAGTAGTTGGAATCAGATAACAATTATTAGTTCCGCCCCAGTCTATTTTTAGAGTATTTTTTCCTGTCTCCTTATGGTGGTGATACAAGAGCGAGATTTAGGCATTCTTGGTATGGATCAAAATACATTTGATTGTTCTTTAGAATACGAGATTATGGTGTTGTTGTCTGTGTGTATTTCGGAGACAGTACACAGTGAGTAATAAGGCTTTTGTGATGATACGGAAGCGAAATATGTGTTCCATTGCACATTGTCAATTGCGAAAGCCACCAGAAAACAACAACCGTCCATATTGAATCTATTGGTTCTTGACAAGTACGGTAATCATGTGTTCTAACTCTTAAATATCATAATTGGACATTATCAGACGACAAACTGGTTAACCGATTTGTTACAGTTATAGCCATTTTAAGAAGATATAGATTCTATTTGAAAACATAGTGTACGGCCATTATTTGGAAACAGTGATATTCATGGGTGTATTTTTAAAGTAGTGTACTCGTCGGCAATTCCGAGATTTTACGGAAATGAACCGGTGATGCAGAACTAGTAACTTATGGTCATGTAGTGTATATAAGATAAGTACACGGTAGGTGGCTCTATGCAGAAAAATACCGAAAATTTTGAATACCGCGATACCATAGAACCCACGATATGGTAAGAAGCTATCACTGTAAAGACTTCCAAAATAAACCTCCTGTATTCAAACGAAAACGGACAATTGCATTCACGTTCATATTGCATTCAAATTCATCGAGTTAAACAAGTGGGACCTCCAGGTTAGAAGAATTAACATCGTCGTCGTCGTCGTTACCACATCTCCACTGCAGCAGCACCACCATCATCATCTTATAGCAAGGACGAATGAACAAACAGTACGTAATCTCACACCTGTGACGTGCAGTTTATATGGATTTCATGGAAATGGTTAACGTTTGTCTTGCCTTGAATTGTCTTTTCGCTGCAACCATACCCAGTTGAATAACAAGACTGCAGTTGCACAAAACCTTGTTTTACTTGACTCAAAATTCTCAGGGATCATAAATCGAAGATGTCGCTCCAATACGTCACTTACAATTCGAGGATCATAAATTAGAGATGTCGCTCCTATACACCTATAATGCGAGGATCATAAATTGGAGATCTCGCTCCAGTTCGAGGAGGATGAATCGGAGAAAATGTTCCAATGCATGCAAACCCATAGAATATATATATATATATATATATATATATATATATATATATATATATATATATATAATAAAAAAAAACTTTGCCCGTAATCTCTGTCATTGAAAAATAAGATCACAAATTCGATATTTGATCATTTTCTAAGGTTTCTAGGGGAAGAAGCATAAATTACAGCCTTAGTAGAACTGTTCACAACGTGGGAAAATATGCCACCTAATGGGCGTAATTTTACCCAAAAGGTATATTTGCAAATAAAGTACGGTAGACAGATGTACGAACGATCACATACAGGCATGGGCGCCCGCACATAGGGGCAAGGTGGATTTCATCTCTAAAAATGTTTTGGCCTGCATCCGTGAAACTTAATAATTGACCTCTATATGTAGGGTCCCCTCGCCCTGAAAATAATTATGCGGACTCCCCAGCATAAAGGAGGCGGTGGGATAAAGCTAAAATACTGTAATATCTAACTCAACAAACCAAAATACTAGGCACTATTAAGAACTACATTCCTTTTCCAATAATAAAGCTAATAATGGTAATGTAAAAAACATGAAACAACGTCCGAAAACATGATGCAGTTCACTATGTTGTAATACCTTAATGGTATTGTGAATGGACTTTTGCATGCATAAACGCTGTCCAATTAATGTGTGAAGATTATTTGATGTTAAACGTTGAGATGTGAGATGATGTTTGACCTACGAGACTTTGGCAAATTTGATCATGTAATTTTTGTCTGTTACTGAAAACGTCTACCATGTGTGACTTTCCTGAACGTATGCCACCCACCCACCATTGTTTAGATCGCCGTCTGCATCTCTTACAAATGTGTACTCTGTGTTTTATACTAAATGTGAGTATAAAACCTTGCTCTGGTCCTCGTAATATCACGCTCTCGTCACGAGTATTAATGAATTCGTCAAGGAATTCATCTAAAAGTCAAAAACAGTGCCACAAGCCCTGGGACATCAACATTAAGTGGAAATAAGTTCGCATGTTAACAGTTATCGTGCCCTATTAATTTCCATGTTGGACCATGCGTGTGTCATGCTGGAATTTCACATGAATAGTTTAGAAAATAAATTATCTTATCTTCCATAATTTTTGGAATAACAAAGCCAGAAACATAATGTTAGTCCATAAATTAGTGACTTCAACCACCCGGTGAGTTTTGTTACTGGAACAGCGGAGATGCAGGATAATGATCGAATCAATGTGCCCAGCTGAAGAATCACATTTCTCTTGTCAGACTTTTGTTGAACAATAACTTAGAACAAATGTTACTGTTTATTGTTGTAAGTTCTTGGTTATGTAGAACTTGTTATTTTACTTTAATGTGCAAAATAGTATGCACTTGATAGGGACTATTTCTAACCGTATTACGACTCATTGCATCACCAGTACGTTGTACTCTCGCTCGATTCGCATCGAAATTCACTTTTCCGTTTCGTTCAGCAACTGTTCGTAACTGCAGGTATGAATATACAAATAAGGTTAAAAGTAAATACGCACACCACGGACATTGAGAGGACAACTTAATTCTGTCTAAATTTTGTGTTCAGAGGGATTTTTCCATGCAGTTTGAACAGTTGACTTGGTTACTGAGAAGGACAAACATTGATTGGCTAACTAAGGTCATGTGACGTGAATAGGAGTCTATAAATTTGAGTGCAAGACAGTGCACTGGCAGATAGCTGTCAGAGCGGCAAAGTATGAATATCTAAGTAGAAAAGGATTTTGGCCACATATTCTAAATCCAATCGAAAACCATAATTTGTATTTTTTTGCATAACCAATATTAACTTTGGCACTTTAAAATCCCAAAACTGAATCATATTGTTAAGAGAAATTTTAAGTAGATTTATTACATGATTGCTATTGAATTTAAATGCCTTATAATTCTTTATAAAGCCGCTCCTATCTCCCACCACACTGCTCAAGTACACTTGTACTAAAATTATTATTTCTTTTCATTGAATTCACGCTATCATGTCAGAATGTGTTACAGTCAGTCTAATAAATTTAGCTGTTAATATACACAGGAATATTATTGATAGCATTGTGATAGACACTGTGTTTATGTAAAGCCACTATGCGAGACTGAAAAGCATGTTCTATCTCACCTTTTTATTTATAAAAATCATTTTTAAGTTCTGAACTCTGGTCTTTTCGATATTTAACACACGCGGTGTTACAATACCAATTAGCAAATCCGTTTTGAAGTCGGCTTTACAGGAATTTCTGTTTCTGGTGCTCATTTAGTCTATGTTGAAGATTTCCTCCCATTCTAATTGACCATAATAAATATAGTTCTAAAAATGAATGGTTGGGAAGACGTGTCCTAATTTTGTGTGTCATCACTGGAAGCAAGCTAGCAGTTAATTCAATAATCGTATATTGTATAACCCATCATTCTTGTTGATTTCTCTGCTTGACTTTTATTTATTAGTACTGATTTGTCAATTTTCTAGGAAAGCACTCATTACTGCTGGCCACTTTGATTGCCATTTCCTCAATATTCACGCACCATTTCTCAACCGTCCAGACAGTACACGCATGCTTTTGATTTTGAAGCAGACGATTTTGAACGGGCAGATTCTCATTAAGATTCCCCAGTATCAGGCATGGGACACATTTTAATCTGCACAGTTCATTTGGAAGTGATTTTTGGACCCAGCCCAAGATTGATTACATGATTTCTCGGGGCTGTTTATTCAGGTCGACAAGTTTCTGATCTAGGGCAACACATTGCACTATATTGCAAAGATCGTACTGATGTAACAAAATCTATACCTGCATAGTAATAAAGTACGTTCCGTTTCTTACACTTTCAACCTAATATGGGATGTTGAATTCGTTGTCAAATACCTCGCTGGTTCCTATTTGTGGTTTGATCTTGTTTTCTCAGAGTTTTTCGAAGAAATACTCGTGTTTTCAAGGTGACGCTGCTCGATTATGGAAGATGAATAAATTCATTTTCATTACATCTCTTAAATAAAACACAATGTATTCAGTATTTAATATTGATATGTTACATTTCTATGAAGCGCAGTAGATGTAAAAGACAGTTTTAACCTCAGGCGACTTAATGTAAATCGTGGGTTTGTCTCGGATGACTTAGCGGCTTGGCCCAACCTCATACCCACCCACCCCCAAAGAGGGCTGGGACTATATGAGACCTTTAAAGGGCTGCCTTGCTCCATTTAGTCCACCCTATTAAGCCACTTGGTTTTATCGTACTGATGTATGCTGGACATATCTGCGTGTAGTCCTAAAAGGAATCCATTTAGCTATACAAGCAGAACTGCCAGTTTTTAAGGTTATAGATTACCTAATGTACATATGTAAAGGCTACGAGTTTCAACACGCAACTGTCATTTACTCGGTCTGTCAAGCGTGTAACCGGAAGCCCATGTTACTGATGTTAATCAATGCATTGCTTATCGAATTGAATTACGGGACATTGAAGTACTGCAAACATTTTTTTTTAACTTTCTGCTTGTTAGGGAGCGGGATCTTTTATTTAAAGAAATATAAAAAAAGGGTATAACATTTCACGCAGACACCTCATTTTAAGGCAAAGGTACACGCACTTGGCTGAGACAAGGAAAAGGAAGAGTAGAAAAAACTTTTGTTGAATATTGTGACCTGCCTAAGTAGAGTTCAGCAGAGAATGTAGAATGAACCCATGATGGTAATGTGGTACTGGAACATGGGCCATTGATTGGATATGTGCTAGTTGTTGTGGTTTTCGTGCAGCAAGAGAGGCGAAGATTGCAGAAAACGAGTATTTCATCAAAAATTATTTGTGACTTTCAGTCAAAGTAAAAATCAGTCAGATAATAGGGAGCATAAGCATAAAGCTTACTTCAAGCACAACAAAATAAAATCCATTTAGATAACAAGGAATTAGGGGTATAAAACTTAAGCGCAAGAAAATAAAATCTATTTCGAAATTAGGGTTGATATGTATAAAGCTTGACCAAGGACAGCACTATGTCTAATATCACATGTCTGAGCGAGCTGCTCCAGAAAGGGCAGATAATCCAGTGTGGGTGTGTGATTTGGATTTTTAACGTAGCTTGAATAATTTATCAGCCATATAGCTACGATGTCTGCAGTGTGGCAGTTTATAGTGATGTCTAGCACTGGGGCATCATGCCGCAGACATTTAGCATGCTGTCCCACCCAGTCACATTATCCTGACACCAGACCGACCAATCCTAACACTAACCTCTTAATGCTGATCGTCAAGCGAGGCAGCCGCGTGTACCATTTTTATAAGTCTTTGGTATGAATAGTTCGGCGGGTATGAGCTGGGACGCCCTCCTAAAGAAAGCGTGAACTTCTGATAGACATCGAGATGTAACTGTTTATCGATAAGGGAATCCGTGGTGGCATTTTGAAGGTGATCCACCTTCATGCAAAAGCGAGCAACCCAATGCGCCCAAACTCTGACAGCCAAAAGCCAAACAACTGGATAGCCAACCTTGACTTCAACAACAACGTCTGATTGCCAACCTGCTGTTTCAGACGCGAAAAAGTTTAGTGACAACAATGTTGCTGTTCATTCCACAAAAGTCAACCTGAAGTTAAAAAGATGGTCCTAGTGATAAGCACACTCCCCATGTACGACGTTTACTACGACCATATCCGGGCGCGCTAAAATAGAAAGGTGGCCCTCTAAATAGACGGACACCGAAAGCCTGCTGCTGTAGACTGAAACTGCCAATGTCCATCGCGACATGGCTCAACACTAACAATCGATCGCCTTAGACGACATCACAACGCTGGGATATGGCCACAACTGTACAGCACTGCTGGAGGATCAACAACACACACTGGCCTTGGGGGTCTCTTAGTACCTCAACGAGCTGTTTGGCTTCGTCGAGCGGTGCGATGGGTAAGGACACCAGATAGTGGTAGCTGATTATCTTCAGGCATAATCCAAAGTTCCTCACGAACGAAGATTATGTACGGAACACCAATGTGATAAAGATGTGCGGCGTTGCCTCCTTCCAGCTCTCAGGGTTCTTACGACACTATGATCTTAAAGTAGGCAATAAAAAAGAGCGAAAACCAACTAGTTTTGTAAAATTCAACAAATAATTTATTTCCCTTGAATACAAGTGAAAATTTAAAAGAACTTACAGTAATGCGAGTTAAATTCCAAATAGTCAAAAATATTTAATCACCATTCCTAATGAATAGAGTTCTGATTAAATTCCACCTGTATTCCAAAAAAAGATCCACGCTGAAGGTGTTAATGTGCCTGTAGTCTCGAATGTACTAATATAACAATGGCCTGAAGTGTGATGATGTGCCAACAGTCTTTTGATGAATCACAATAATACAAGATAACCTTTTCTGAATTCGCTACAATTCAAAATTAATGTCTCTGTCCAAGAATATTACTGAGCACTTTGTAATTTCAGAGAATAATATTTTGAATAAAAAATTCCAGCCCAAATGAAATACTGAGCAGAACGATAAGACTGATTTCTGCTTCAGATGTTATTTCATTAATAAATAATTTTTCCGGTAAACAAGATTATAAAACCATCTACTTGACCTAGGTTACAATTAGCTTTTTCTAAAAAAATCACCTATTACTTAATAGAAGCTTCCATTCTAAAAGATTCTGTTACTAATATTATACTTTAAAAAAGCATGGCAATCACAATGTCCTTGACTCAGACCAAGATAATGGTCCTAATGTTTAACCCACACTCTTATAAAAATATTAACAATGTATTATTTGTTTACCAAACTAAAAACATCAGTGTCTCTAGTTAGAAACATGAACTTGACTTTGGACACCAATATTTTCTTAAGAAGGAGGTTCTAAAACTATTCAGATGTTTTCCTCGGTTCCTCGAAGAGTATGGCTGTCAGCTTCATACCTTTCGCTGGTGGGTTTAGGTTAATATTCGACCTGGTTTCACTCTTGTTTTGTTCAGCTCTGCTGTGGCGCATCACTCTGGCTTGCGATATAGCCATACGTACTATCTACTACTGCTTAGCCATGCGTTCGTGCTCTGCGTGGGTCACGACTTCGAACTCCAAAGAGATACCGCGGATGGTGTGGATCATCTGTCTGTTAGCTACATCATTAACGGTGCTGATGATCACCACCCGTAGACGCTGAAAGTCAACACAAACGTGAGACTGTCCAAGGGGCCAGGCTGGTAGCATGACATTTGGTCACATAGCATTCGAGTGGCATGATAGATTGATTCCCAGACACTATAGCGACATACGTGTCGGGCTGAGTGACAGCAATGGCATAGCCAGCGCCGACACGTATAGTGGCAGTATTTGCGTTCTGTATATTCTGGTAGAGCCCCCGTTGGTCCTGTCAGTCAGCAAAAAAATCTTTCTAAGCGCCCCAAATATCGTCGTAGTCGATGCTGACTTCGAGATTGACGCGTATCTTCTTGACAGTGGCACGGTCCAGATCTTAATGATCACCGTTGGAATCAGTCTCAGCTCCTGAGCCGATGCTCAAAGCAATTTTGAATCCCAGCCTGACTATGCCAGGTAAAAAACATCTTTGCCACAGAGGCTGTGAAATTTGACAGTTGGCACTTGGTATTGGTCTATGATGTTTTGGATTGTTGGTCACAACAATTGTGCTCAGTGTCCCTTTGCACCAAGCGCGTGGTGGATGAGTCGAGTTTGTTCCGATATTGCGGCATGCTTGCTGTTCAGCTGTCTATTGGACTTCCCATGCCCTCTCATCAACAAGCGAGCATCGATACTGTTCCAATATGGCTCAATGAGGCTTTGACTTGGAAATGACCGGCCATGGGGACGCTGACATAACAATGACTGACTTTGATATCTTGGTTGAATAGCAAAGATTTCATTCACATTCTGACTCTGACAAAATATGCAGGATTTGGAAAGCCGGCTACGGACTCCATGGATATGAATTTAAAGCAGATCAGAATAAAATCCGCGACGAGAAGGTGAACTAATCTTTTCTAAAGCAAAACGGCCTAATAACAAAGCCGGTCAATGCCAACCATACTATGAAGCAAAAATAGACTGAGTATAGTCGCAAAGGAAACGCTGTGCCAAACGTCACTTTCTGGCCAGAAAAGTAACATGGCTGGGCCATATGAAATTATTTGACGACCGTACATCCTTGAAATATTGTTGGTCACGCGACAGCACAAAATCTTTAAAATGTACGAACGAGGTGCGGCGGATACGAGGGTGTACAGATGCCAAGCTTTTCAAGGACTTGGTTCGCAGGACATAGCAGTCAAGGATGTGACGGTGCAGGAACTAGATTATCTGCCGATGCCGGAGCTCCTGTGCATTAATAAGACACTGCAAACTCCAAAAGGTGCGCTTGCAAACAATGTTGCCAAAAGAAATAATAAACTACACAGACGTGTTAAAACAAAACTGCTGAAAGATCCAAGATGAAACAAAGCACAAGCAGTTGATAACACAGCTCGCGGTCAAGAAGAGGAAACTCAATGGCCTTTCCAAGGAGGCCGACGCGTTACGAGGAAGGTTCCGCAGATAATTTACCGTTATCCGGGAACGTTAATGACCATATTGTCCAGGATGATTTAATCCTTTGCGAAAAGGTGCGAACCGTCTAATGCAGTTTTATTGGCTTCGTGGTAATCAGCCTTTTCGACTCCTGTACTGTTTGCATGGTGCTCGCATGAGTGCTGGTTTTTGTCGTTTCCGCGTCTTGAGCGGGCGGGTCAACACCGACTTCAACATTCTTACATGGTTGCGGTTGTTGACGTGTACTTTGTTCCTGATCGGCGGGCAGTTGTGCGATCATCCTTATCGAATTAATATCAACAACTGGTGCCTACCGCCACATTGTCGTCCGCTCTAAGAGGCTTGATTTTAGACTCCACATAGGTGCCAACAGTACGGTACATGTCAGTTGTGATGATATTGAGGTCTCCCTCAGCGACGTAATTTAGCTTCATTTGGTGAACAACGACTTGTGCATATTTAACATATTGGGGGAGTTCTCAGCTTGGCCGGTCATATATTGTACATTTGAAAAAAATGTTTTTGTACATTAAAGGCATTTTCTGCCCCCACAACCTAGGTAAGCATTCGGTTTGTGAGTCCAGGATTGCCTAAGCGTACGGGTAACACGCTTTCGTTGATACTCTCTATCCGGCATGGTAAAGTCTTGCGACATGTTGAGCATAAAATACGCAAAACCATGGTTAGATTCGCTGCCCTGTTTAAAATAGTCAGCTTTGTGTTTTCTTTGTGTCCCATATACTGACTGGTAGCCGTTGTTGACACTTTAGTTGTACATAGTATCGACACTTTAGTTGTACATAGTATCTATGCCTTCTTGCAAAAGCACTTGTAGGCAACTGTGTTGATCTTGCTTTTAAGTACGTTCAATCATGTTTGGACAGGAAAGGCAAACCGCAGCTGTGTGAGTATCCTTCTTATATGGTAATATACATGGAACCGATAAAAGCTAGGTGTCATCTTAGGCAATCTTGCAGTTTCTGTTCAGCAGCTGAAACGACGAGCAACAGGTGATCACGAACGCTGATACACAACTGGTGGTCGCGCACCAAATAGCTAAGTTTATCCTATTTTGCCAAAATTTCATCTCGCCGCCTGCGGTTCCTGAGAACTAATGTCCACCATATTCACCTCGACCAAAGGCAACACACACTTACAGACTATGTCAACAAATTAGGTCCGGAAGGAAACACCACCCCGCACATACACGTCGAGGCTAAAAAGCAGTTCGTGGATCTGCCTCTCGAAGTACTTGAAGCAAAACCATCGCTCCCCATTAATGTTCGAACAAGTGCTGAGAATGTATGTTGTATTGACCAATCCTCTATTTGGACCTGTGCCTCCAGAAAAGGTGATGTGCACCGACTGAGATTCGCGTGTGGCACTCTGGGAAACTTCGTACCGAAAAGTTTGATTCAGCATTTAGGATGCGCTTGGCAGAAAGTTTTGTGCTGCTGACCTAGCGAAGGGACTGCCGATCGAGAGAAGCGGAATAACCCGCCAGCTGGATATCATAACCTATCTCGAATGGTATTACAAGAGATAAAAGCTAGAAAAAACCAATACAAGTTACCATACCTGGATTTACTGCAGACTGATACCAAACAGCTGGGCGGATCAGCATCGTAGTCTCCGATGACAACCTTTTACTATGTATTGAACTGTTGCTAACCAACATTTTAGGATTCGGCGACGTCACGGATTTTGCAGGAGGCACACTAATAACGACAGCACCTAATCCAATGGCATTCATCAACGTCGCACAGATTTATGTCTGCCTCGATCAAATTAACGCAACTGGGAGAATACTTGATGAGATAAACAGCACCCAGTTACAAGTTATTCCTGTGGGTGGTGAGTCCAACAGGGACACGCTTACTGTCTCATTTGGAAAGCTACATTGATGCAGATTACATGAAGGCGACATCTATGAGCTCTAGTTACGTATTTTAGATGAAGAAAAAATCCACACACTAATTAATATGCTTGGGTGCACAATAACCCTTTAAATTAAGAACTAATGCTCGCACACCATGAACCTATGTGGTTCTGGATTCCTTGATAGCGGCACTGCCAATATCGCAGGGCCATCTCTTCCATTTAGTGGCGACACCCTCCCCATGGGCCTCGAAGCGGGTGGTGACAGCTACCTGGACACAACGGAGGCAGAGTATGTGACATATGAAGAGCTGGAGGCCTTCTCGAGCCTTGCATGCGCTGATGGATATTGCGTATTAAACGGCTGACTGAATCACGTCAGTTGGCGGGGTTACAGCAATAAATGCACCCGATGGATTTGCACTCAAGAACGATAACGACACTGTCACCGGCCTGGCCGCCGGTTTTTATTTCATGAATATCAACGGGAGTCACGGTGATGGAAAGTGGGCATCGCTTTCAATTCGTGTTAACGGGGTCTTAATGGTACAAAGTGGCAGTACTGCCGATCTGGCCAATACCTGAAACGAAAGCCTTACAACTAACTTTCCTTCTAAATTTTCAGCCAGAGACACTAATAGGTGCGAGGGGCTCAACGTCAACGCACAACCAACGGGGTTTTCAGGAACTCGTCATGGCTGCATTTGAGCAGCAATTACAAATTTCTATCAAATTAAAGTGGAGTATTGGAATAGCTCGCAAAACAAATGCCTAACATAGACAAGGAAAGCAAACAACTTCTAGAAGAGTATTTCGTCAACTTGAGGTTGACACGTCCCGGTTGAGATTGGGATGAAATGAGGATGCCAAGCAGATATACATTGAACACTAGGGGTATACAGTGCACCCTGAGTCAACCCGTGCTCAGCTCGGTGATATTGAGCTTTCGCTGCAAAAGAAACAAAACCCAAAGGTACTGCCACATCACGGTAATTGGACAGAAAAACAAAGAGTCGGTGAACCTGTGAACAAAAGGCAAGCTATTTGTAACGATAAGCGTGTTGGCGGGCGTGATGCCTTGCACTCACGTTAACGGGCTGTTCAGAGGCAAAAAATCATTTTGCCATCTTGTCTAATTCAGCTTTGCATACACCATGGAGTTATCATAGGAGCTATTAGCACGTAGTCACGCGGCGGCACGCAATAAAACATTCCATTGGTTTCCTCTATCTGACCATAACAACCAATTATTTACTATAGACATGGGGCAAACTGCAGCAGAAATGAAGTGGCTTAAGTGCAAAATATCGCTCCCAAACTCCATGTGGGCTGATATACGCACGCTACAAAATATGGGGTGTTCACTAATAGCCTGCTCGTTAGAATATTCGTATACTTTCGGGAGTGCATTATCAGTTTGTGGTAAACATTGTAGTTTCCTCAACATGTTTTGCTTCAGAGCCTCGCAAAGAACAACGACATCCTCACGTGTCATCACCATCCTTCGGTACCGTTTTAGCTGCAGTAGCAGATCACGTGCCATCAATATTAGTTATTATTAATGGCAGCATCTTTATTTGGCCCCAGGCACTAAAAAATATTCAGCCCTAACAAAAATAAACATTGCAACTGTCAACACATTCAGTAACACGTCTATAAGAAAGCAACCCGTACACATTTTACCTCACCAATATTAAATAAGAGACGTTTATAAATCAAAACAGGTAAAGGTGTTTACTTGTGGCAATGTCCTCGCTAGTAATTCAGTAAGCAATCCATTAACGTTAATAAGACCGGTCTAAGGTTACACGCTTTACAGACACAGTAAATGACAGTCACCTGCTGACAAGAACAAAAAGTACATTTAGATAACATATATGTTTAAACATTTTGGCAGTTTCGGTTTTTATAGTCAAATGGATTTCTATGAGGACTATCATATACAACTGCATTATAAAACCAAGTGATTCAGTGGGGTAGCTTGGCTGGAGCAAGACAGTACATTAAAGGTCTCTGATGGACCTAGCCATCTGAGGGATGATAGGGTCTATGCAAAATTGTCATTTGCATCTACTAGCTTTAGCGTTGATGTGGAAATTGGTTCAAACGGTTATATAGTATTACCTTTCCGATTGGAAATGAACTTTGATTCTATGATACGAAGTCATCTTTGTCCAGGCACGCGGAACTACTTACCCACCAAAACATTCATGTTATAGCCAGGTACAGAACGATGACCACACCAAACCTCCTACCCACGCGGGCTCGTAGGTGTAGAATAAATCTGACGCCCCCACCCCCGCCCCTCCTCTGGACGTCTTCAGTGGAATTTAATATGTATCCCATAATGACGTTCCTGCTGTGAAGGTCATTAATTTCATTATCTTTGTTTTGTACGACTTTTTGAGATACCTAAAATAACTTGATACTTTATAGCCATAAGTATTCTGATGTGCATATTCGTCCAAGATTGGATTCAAGACGTGTAACATCGCACGAAAACCCTATCCCTCCAAGGTTAACTTATCTTTTTTTTTTTTCTTTTACTAGACTTACATTAAATCAGCACATGCTCCTAAGAACATAATATACTTTTTCAAATCTTTTAAAACTTGCTATCATTGTGCAGCCAGAAAACGAACATTTACTGCAGTCGCCAGATTGTTATAAGTGCCGGATTAAGGGGGAAGGTGGGCACGTGCACCTGTCCCCCCACTCCGGGTGCCGTGGATAAAACCGAATGTGTTTAAATAAACCGTATGTAGGTCTAAATCATCAAATACAAAGCCTAATATAGCTATAACAATTAAGCACAGATAAAAGACAATTTAAGGACTGTTTACGGGTGTATTTGTATATCTCTTAGCCCCCCCCCCCTTCCGAAAAAAGCCTTAATCCGGCCTTGATTTTTAGTGACACATTCTAACTGCATCCTTGATCACTGACCGCGTGCCCCGGTCATTGTTCTTGGTAATGTGTCCACAAACGCTAACAACGAAAATTTTATTTGAATAAATAAGAGGATAAAGAAAGATTTAATTGGTGAAATATATATTTCTTTACTAATGGCTATATATTCATTGCACTGATGTTTTGAACATTTTGCATGATAAATTTTCCGATTTAAACAAATCAAAATATTTGTTCTTGGGTAAGGTTTAAAGACCTACTTTAAAGGTCATATTTAGCAAGCTTTATAATAACTGCTAGGATTAGAGCAATACTTTCATTTCCTGATGTATTTCCAAATAAACTCGAATGCATTTGACCATTACTGTAAGATTACGAGCTGCTACTGAGGGTTGGGGGACAATTAATAAAGTTTTGTGTCAATTGAACATATCGAAGGTGCAGATATTATAGAAAATAGGACAAATATGTTAACGAAAGTATGTCAACGAATGAGATTTAAAAGAAGACTAAGCAACAACGTAACTGTACAATTAAAACAGAGTTAATATTTCAATTCCAGTGATCAGTTTATTTGTTATCCTTGTGGGAAATAAGGGAATCATGTGATTCTGCGCACTTTTCTGATTTCTAGATATTAATAAGAAATGGTTTACGCCTATCAGTCAAAAAGTAATAAATTACTGATTATAGTGACGAATGTCACGTTAGGGATTTGTTGATAATGGGAATCAGAACATTCCATCCGTTTCGTGCTCTCACTAACAATATTGCATCTAACCCAAATCATGTAAAATAATACTTCATTACATGCTGATCAATTTTAGATCAAAGGCAGTGAATTACACGCTCAATTTCAGATCAAAGGCAGCGATTTACACGCTCTTAAAGCTATCGCCGAGGATCGCTGTAAGGGTGCCACTGAGAGGACCATTTTTATCGTCCATATCATATGTGTGCATCCTTGATTTGCAAACTGGTATATAGCCAGACCCGGCTGGTTGCGTGTGCGAAGTGCGCGATGCACACAGGCGCCGCCGCCGAATAATACGTGTCAACCTTCTGACATCTGTGGAAATTTTCGATAATATCTTGAATAAACAAAACGTTAAACAAAACTTCGGGATGAATATCGATCCTGTTGGTAGATGCCACTAGCAAATGAGCCATGGTGCGTAAAAAATACCCAAAAACATACGGATCGATAAAAATTCGACCCAACGCACCGGCGTGTATCTGGCGTGTTTCCTGTTCGTTTTATTCGCAATTTATTTGAAAAAAAAAATTGGAAAAGCGCCAAACATTCATCGCACACACAGGAAAAACGCGCCGGGCCTGTATACAGCTAATACATGTAGAAGGCGATCGCCTGGAGTTGGCATTTATCCAAATCAAGAGTAATTCCAGGACATGCTGTTTGTTTAAAGGTCACCGGCCATACTCCAACATTTTTCTTTTTGCATCAGATTTGCATCACGTGATTTAATAGTAGTTATACTCGCAAAAAATAATTTCAAAAGTTTTCAAGTATAAAGAAGAAATAATTTAATTACTCGAAATAGAAGTATACAACGCTGTTACTTCCCCTTAGCTACGATTTCCCACCTATAGAGGACGCCAACTGGAAATGACGTACATTTATCCCCACGAGACCACGTACATGCTTCTTGTTGTCGAATCATTATCTATACCACTTTAAAAAGTGCGCTGAATTCTAAAATGTGCCAATCTAATTAAAATCAGATCTCCACTATACTATGTGAATAACAGTGGAAATCTGATTTTAATCGGACTGAATGTGCACTCACCCACATCTTTATCTGCGATAAGCATCCCGTTACCATAGATGACACGTCACGCTGACTGGGATTAATATCGATATAATCCAAATCCCTATGAGCAATCAAAACCGAACTTCGTCTTCACTTGTATCGAATTGTTTGACCCCACATTGTGTGCTCGTTGAATGGAGAGCAAAAATGAGCAGAAGGTCCGTTTGGTTGACTATGAAAGCGGCATTAGGCGATTACATGTATGTGTGTGCAGGTGTATGTGCGCGCATGTATGTGACCCCTCCACATCAAGGTCGGTTCACTGAGAAATCAAGAGCATCACAATGTATTTTTTCCTCTTTTATCTTTAATTGTTTCACTTTTAATCATATTGTCTATACACAGTAACATTTATGGAACACTGATAGCTATAGGCTGCAACTCCAAAATGCATGGAACAAAACCAGACCATCCGTTTACAAAATAAGAACGCGACAATTTTCATTACTCAGGTTACAATCCACCCACAAGAAATTCAGGAGATTTATTTTAAAATGAAAACGTTGATGGAAATAAAATGTCGTTAAATTATAATTATCGTCTGATTTAGTTACAATTGCAACGCAAACAAAACTGTTATTCAGCCAGATTGTTGTTTAATGGAATGATAAGAAATAACATAGATGAAATATGAGAGAGAGAGAGAGAGAGAGAGAGAGAGAGCCCAAATGATTAGGTTAACAATGCGAACCTATCGTCCCGATATGGCAGTTTATACACACCAATGACGTCTTTGCCAAAACACGAATTCAGTTGCCAACTACACTTTTCTTTGTTAATATCGCCCAGAAAAAAGTAAACACACTGACGGGATGAGAAACCTAAAATTGCAGGGCAAAACGATTGCCGATAGTGGCGTTGAGATGATGCAAGGTAGGAGAGACGGACTACAAAGACAATGAAATACACTCATTTTTAATTAGAAATTCACCAAAAATTAAAGCTAGTTCACTGTGACCTACTTTTAATTAAATGACGTACAACTTGCAAATATATTGTATATCCACATAAGTGTAGGCGTGATAAATAGGTCACAGTGAAATATTTTTGCACCATATCAAGCTCCTAAACTTAAAGACATGTATCGAGTTTGACGACACCAGAAACGCCGGTTTCATATAGGTGGTGATGTAATAACAGACAATGCAGCACAGTCATGTGTAATTGTAGTTGGGTCTATCTAATTCGAGTTCAGTTAGATACAGAATGTTTAGAATACTCGTGATGTACATCGTTTATTTTATAATCTCCTACCTTTATGTTCAGTTGGTGCTGGGCCTTATTCAGTTAATATATTTGTAAATAATCAAAGAAAATTTAGATCTTGTGTGGTCCTGCACACTCCCTAACAGGAAAATTATGAAAAGAAGGTGGCATTGACCTAATTTTGATCAGGTGTTGTAGGGCTCACGAATGTATATAGACATGTCAAGTCTGACATTACCGACCGCTCCGGTGGCCTAAGTGGTTAGAGCGTTCGCCTCGGAAGCGGGAGTCCGCGGGTTGAACCCCGGCCTAGGCATACCAAAGATTTATAAAAATTGTACTATCAGCTGCCTCGCTTGGCGAACAGCATTAAGAGGTTAGTGCTTGGACAGGTCGGCCTGGTGTCAGGATAATATGACTTGGTGGGACACGATGCTACATGTCTGCAGCATGATGCTACACCTCAAACATCGTACCGATATGAATGAAACTTTTTTAAAGCTACGATAAAAATCCAAATCACACACACACACACACACACACACTGACATTCCCTACACAGGGGATCGTAATTAAAAAGCCCATCTGTCACACATCATCAAGATTTGTGTGATGGCCGCTATGCTGGAGATTAGATATTCAACAATTTCATTTATGACCAACTAGATAGCAGAAGTGTCAGTATGTTCGTTCAGGAGGAGAAATGATAACAAGCAATTTCAGTGATTTTGTGTCCCCGTCCTACTAGCGTGAGGTCACCAAAAGTGAACAGTTACGAAATCTCGCTCTGACCCATGCTACTGTGTCCTAGTTGAAATGTCAGGAGAAATAACCAAGATTCATGTCTCGATCTCGAACAGCATTAAAGCAAAAGTGCAGAAAAGATAAAGAAATGTATCAGTTACCATGACCGTGAAGACGACACCTTGACTGTGATATATTAAAATGCTATCAAATAGCGAAACATTGAGTGTGCCACGGTTCGTTCTTGAAGCTACGTCTTTAAAAATATAAAACAGAAACAAAAGAAACAACACAATATATACTCGCAACATGGACATTGAAGAAACTGATATGTAGTTAACACATGTAGAAGGCGATCGCCTGGAGTTGGAATTTACCCAAATAAAAAGAGTAATTCCAGGACACGCCGTTTGTTTGAGGATCAGTCGATTTCAATAAGGGTTGTTGTCTCCCCCTAGTAGGAACTCTTCAGTGCATCTTTTGCGCATGCGTTTGCTGCCGCTTCAACTTCCGTGGGCTACCCATTCAGGAATCACGGTAATAATTCAGTTCCCATAGTAAACCTATGCAAACACCATGATATTAAAAATTCATTAACTTAAAATTTTTGAGTGCTCATGACCAAACCTTTATTTATCAGTATAGATGCAACCTGGAAGTCAGCTTCTGTGCAGAGGAAAGGATATGAGCCGCGGCATTTTCTGGACCTGCAGCTGTTTGAAACATGTGCTTTCAATTCCGCACCAGAGTCAGGTGCTAATTTTAGTAATGAGTGTTCCAAACTCAAGACTGTTAAAGGACTGAAATTCCATCAATAAAACAATGTCTCTAAAAAAAAATTTCACTTTCAACTGGGATAAGGTCTCAAAAGATTCTTTTTCCTAAAACATAACTTACATTATTAACCAATCCTGGTCAGCCAAACCCGTATATGATCTTTTTAATGTTCACCCATTTCTAGGCTGGTTCCCGTTTTTCAATACCGTTAGTACCGTGTGTCCTTCACTAGCTGTCAAAGAATGCCTGTGACAAAAACCCGCAAGTATTGTTGCATTTGTAGCAATTTCAGAGGGAAGGAAGTAGATGGGAAAACAATATCATTGCACAGATTTCCTGCAATATGTAAACTACGTAGAGTTTGGCTTCAGCGGTCACGGCTAGTACGGAAAGATTTCACTTACACAGCTAACAGCCAAATGTGTTCGATCATTTTGTGAACAGAAGTGGGCCGTCAAAAAAGCATCCAGTGCTTTAATTTTCCCGAACAAGGTGTTTCAAACGTCGGTAAGTGGCTACATTGAGTACTATTATGCTCCATCCATTTTAAACGAGATGCGGGGTAGGATTTATTCTTATTCTGTGGTTTTAATCAGCTGTAATCAATTGCACAAGATTGGTGTGGACCAATAAATTTAAAAGATATTGCCGCCAGTCATATTAACAACCAATCAACACAAACCAATACCTTACTGAGGATAGATGTTTCTACACAGTGTGATTTTAATGAAATGTCACCTGAGTATGGCACCCCTGTTAACAAAGTGACAACTGTAGATTGTAGGATACAGGTTAATTCCCCTGTTTTAACATTTGAGGATATTGAAAATGATGACCAAAAAATGCTATTTTATACTGGAGTTCCAAATTCAGCTATTTTCAAGGCATTATTTGATGAAATTAAAGATGATGCTACAAGTCAGACAGCTCGTTATGGTGCTACAAGTGGAAAGGGACATCCAAGACATTTGCGTCTGATAGATGAATTCTTTCTTGTCTTGATGCGATTGAGACTAGGCTTGTTACTGGAAGATTTAGCAGATCGATTTAACATTGGAATGTCGACATGTGGAATAATTTTTAATAAGTGGATTGATTATTTGTATATACAGTTAGATTTTCTAATCCAATGGCCTTCAAGACGTGCTGTTGATGAACATATGCCACCTTGTTTCAAGGAAAAATATCCAAACTGTAGGGTGATAATTGACTGTACAGAGTTACGCACGGAAACATGTCAACTGCAGTTTTAATAAAGAAAACATTAAACTCTTCAGTCCATATTATTGCGTAACCTTTTATTCAAATCTCATTGAGTCGATAAATTCCTCGAAATGTCACCTTATGTCATTAATTTTACAATCACTTTATTTCTCTTTCTCGTCATCACTGACCAACTGGTAGAGAGGAACACTTCTAAGCACACGCGTTGTGTAGATTGCAGGAATAATTCCTTTCATGTAGAAAGAATTTAGTTTTTCTACCATAATATTCCAGAATTCTAAATTGAATGGAATGCGTTGAATAGATGGTGGTTGCTTCAAAGTCCAAACCACAGAATCCCACCAATCCTTGCCCGTAATAGCCATTTGTCCTTGCACTTGAAAATAATATTCATGCTTCCTTTTTAAGATTGCACTGCCATGGAGGTCTGATGTGCAAAAGAAATCTGAATCTTGAGCACATTCACTTGGAGATTTAAATTTCCATCTGTCGGATGCTGGACACTTTATTTCCAGTAACCTTGAGGAATCTTGACAACAAGGATCATGAACAACTCCATCTGGACTTGCACCCAAATGAGGAAAAAGTGTGTTAACATAAAGCCCACACAGTGTCACATGAAGATATGGATGAGACTGTCATGATATTTATGTAAGTTATCTGGGCTGCAGGGTCATGATCCCTACCCCATTTGACATACTTGTTATAAAATGATGTATAGCCCAAGATAACTTTTACTAAATTGTCTGGTCGAGTAGTTTCTTTACGCATTACCACTTGGCCAAACTTTGAACTTGTAATTCTCCCTTTGTGGTATTGCATCTACCTATTGCTAGTATGCTGACCTCTCGTTCCAAATTCTATTTTGACACATTGTTCTTTAGAATAAGATATGTTTCTGAAGTGATTATGGAAATGAATTGTGGCGCTTTCAGAAGATAAATCTGTTTTATCAGAAAACATGAAGTCAGTGTTATTGTTGAGTGCTGGTATGTATCTTCTTCATCCTTGATCTTCTCAAAATTGGTTAACCATCCAGCTTTGGACTTTAGCTTTAAAAGCTTTTGTCTAAACCTTTCAACATTAACAGTTGGTTTTAATGATGGCTCCTCAGTATTATATAGTGAGTGGAAAAAGGAAAGATCCTTTGATTTCTTAGGACTAAGACGTCGTTTCCTGGGATTATTCCATTTTGATTTGGCAGAAGTTGAAGCATTAGTTGCCTCATTGTTCTTTCCAGATATATCCACCACTGCATATAACACTGCCCCGATATGATTGCAGGCTTCACCCAGACTGAAAAAAAACAACAAAACAAAGTCAAGTATAAGAACTGGTGTACAATGTCCCTCACTGTTATGTATGTATAATTAAATATATATTGTAATAAGTGATTAAATTTAAGTAGGGGTAGGGTAGGGTGAGGGTATGTTGTAAATGCATTGCCATGTATTTTTTCTATTATTCCAATTTATTTTTTAATTATAATTAATGAAGTATGATACACATTTTAGATTTTTTTTAAACAATATATTTGGGTATTTTTTAAACCTGGAACTTGGATATTTAAATAACTCAACCAAAAAGTACAGCATATGCAGATTTATATTTTAAGCCAACTTGAGAAGATAGGAAAATTTGTCTTTTGTTCTTTAACAAAAAGATTTGTGTGGCATCTGGGCTTGACATTAACTTTTAATAAAGCAAGTATCACAAGACAAAATATATAAAAGTGAAATAGTTACCCTGCTGTACAATTGCAATCTGATGAATTCACATTTCCAGTGACTTTGGACAGACTGACCCATACAATATAATCCTTCTTAGCTCTGTTTGGCAGTGACGGTATCACCCGACATCTCACGTAACAATGTGGACATTCCTCCGAAACATTGTTAAATTCAACATTGTGGACATACTGGTCTTGAAAAAACACTTCACTCTTCAACTGTCGCTTTGCCTTCATTGTCAAAACTAAATAATTGTAAACGTCATTGTCTGTAAAATTAGGAATGTTACACAGATCTTTCGTCCAATTATTCAAGTACGATGGCGATGGCATTTTCTCACCAAGAGGAGTGACCAGTTTCTCGGTTTTCCTTTATTACTAATATTAGTACCCTACTCCTACCTCGTGGACTGGGTACTAACATAAGCCTATGTGTGTCAACGGAGCAAGCCGGGTGTGATTAACACCCGGCGCTATTTTAGCCTAATATAAACAATTTTGAGCATGTTCCTTGCATATAATAAAATAAATTGAGTAGTCCTCTTATTTAATACCGGAATTATTGCAAATCATTGTAGAAATAGTTGGAAAATCTCGTTTACCTTTCTTATCCGATATTTTCTTTTACATCGTCCGCCATATTAGTTCAAATAATAACTACTTCCGATCTCAGCCTTGTTTGTTTGTGTGCCATATAAGGACATTGAGGCCTTATTTGGAAACGTAAACTGATGGTAGTAAAACTATGGCACGGTTTGAGTCGGAAATTCTGCGCATTAAAAGTAAATATTATTTATCGGTAACTTTGGAATTCCACCAAGAAGCCATTATTCGCCACTTGATTGATAAAAAGGATGTATTTGTCCTGCTACCCACTGGATCTGGAAAGTCACTGACTTTGCCTTTTCTCAACAAAAAGTGGTTTCCGCAATAATTGCAAGTATCCATTCTCCGTCTTCGCACGTTATGTCATTCAACAATTAATAACATAGCGCAAAATATCCAAATATGGTCTGGCAAGCCTTATTTAGAAAAAGGGTCATGGCGAGAGTCTTGTGTTATCTATCATGGTGGACACGCTGAGGTTAGTGTAACCATGCCAATTTATATAATCGTGTAAGGGCTTAACAAATTAATAATAAGCCAAACTTCTTTCGCAACATGATTATACTTATGTAGTAGATTTCCACACTATTTGTTTTTTCTGACTTTAGTAATGATTTCTTTTTGCTCCATTACATGATATGGGATCAGTTCGTACCCTCAACTACAACAAATCAAGCTGAGGCTACGACATCGTAGCTAGGTTGTCCTTAGTACTAATATTAGTAACCCTACTCCTACCTCGTGGACGGGGTACTAAACATGAGCCTATGTGTGTTAATGGAGCAAGCCGGGTGTGATTCACACCCGGCACTTCTTTTTTAACCTAATATAAACAATTTTGATCATGTTCCTTGCATATAATGAAATAAATTGAGTAATCCTCTTATTTAATACCGGAATTATTGCAAATCATTGTAGAAATAGTTGGAAAATCTCGTTTACCTCTCTTATCCGATATTTTCGTTTCGATCGTCCGCCATATTAGTTCAAATAATGACTACTTCCGTTCAGCAGCAGAGAGGGTGAACCCTACAACTTTGTAGAGACCTTATTTTTGAAAATTAAGGGTTCCTACGAAGGCTGAAAAAAGAAGTTTTTGCCTTAATAATGAAAACTTCTTTAATTGACCAGATTTTTTCACGTGCTGGTCACTACGCGTATGTCGTCCACCCTCTCTGCTGCTATAAATTAAACAGCCAGTATAGATATTATCAATAATGAGTATTGGAGAACCACACTCAGCTAAATTAGCTCGAGTGCGACTAGAGGCAATTAAAAAATATCTACCCGTTCGTGATTCTGTTAAGCAACAACTACAATCGCGTCAGGAATCTCGATTTGAATTTGAGGATACAAAACAGTTATTTAAACCTATCACTGAGACCACTAAAGGTATTCAACCTGTGTTAGAGAAAACAGCTGAGGCTACAACTGCAACACAGAAGGTTATTGGAGCATTACCAAACCAAATTAAGGAAGCTATAGAGTCTGCCGATAAAACACGCGCTGAAATTCAAGATGTTAAAAATATTGTCGAGGATCTGTCTAAACCAAAATTAAAAACTCGGTATTTTAATCAACGAGGTTATGAAGCAGTTATAACTGATCCTGTTGAAGTTGCTGCGATGGGATATCAGACTCGGAGTCAGCTTCTAAAGCCAGAATTTTATAACACTCCAGAAAACGAGTGGAATGCTAGGGTATTTCGGGAGTACAAGGATATTTCACAAATCAGTAAAAAATATAAAAAAGAATATGATGATTTTGTTAATGAAGTTAATGAAGTGAAAAAACAATTTGGAATACCAGTTACATCATCAAAAAAGCAGAAATCTCGACGGCGGAGACAACCATCACCACCACAATTTGAATTACCACCACCACAATTTGAATTACCACCACCACAATTTGAATTACCACCACCACAATCTGAAACACCATCACCACAACGAGCACCACGAGTACTACCACAACAATCTGAAAAACAATCACCACAACGAGAACAACGACTAAAACAAAAGCTACAACAAATAGAACAAAAACAACGAGAAGAAATAAAACGATTACAACAAAATATACAACAAATACAAGAACAAAAACGATTGCAATCATCACAACAACCAAGAGAAGAAGAAGAAGAAGAAGAATTTCAAGACGCTCCCGGCGCAACTGGAAGTGGTTTAGGAAGTGGTCTTATTACTTGTCCCAATAATGTCCTTGCTGATGTTGATCGACTAG
>JAECUM010016781.1:0-80474 GCA_016617855.1 Megalonaias nervosa
TTCTTTTCATTCTATACACTCAGCCACTCTCAAGTGTCATAGATCATCATCCAGTGTCTCACCAATTGTATGCTGAGGACACCCAAATATACAAATCTAGCCATCCAACTGAAGTTGAAGCTACCATCCAAGGCGTAGAGAGAGGCATTTCCGATGTGAAATCATGGATGACATGTAACAAGCTGCAGATGAATGATGATAAAACTGAAGCCATTCTGATTATAACACAAAGACTTTCTCATTCACATCCTTTACCGCAGACTATAAATATCAGCAACACCAACATTAAATTCACACAGTCAGTACGAAACCTCGGTGTTACTCTTGACAGCACTCTCTCATTGCACCAACATGTCATGAACATATGCAAGGCTTCATATCTTGAACTAAGACGCATCAGCTCCATTCGCAAGTATCTTTCAGTTGATGCCACCAAAACACTTGTGTGTTCCTTAGTACTTTCAAGACTGGACTATTGTAACTCAATTCTGTCTGGTTCGTCACAATATCTACTCTAGAAACTTCAAAAAGTTCAAAACACAGCTTCTTGGATTATCCATAGAGTACCACGATCAGAGCACGCCTCACCCCTTGCTCTCTTCCCTACACTGGCTATCCATACGATCCAGAATTAAACACAAAATTTGTTCTCTGTGCTACGTTTCACTGACGGGCTCCAGTCCAACATACCTATCTGACCTCACCCATGTGTACACACCTGCAAGATGCTTACGCTCCTCTTCTGACACTCGTATTCTCATTATTCCCACTATGAAGATGAAATCATATGGACAATGCTCTTTTGCATACCAGGGCCCAGCAATGTGGAACGAATTGCCCACTGCACTTAAACACAAAGACACAGTGATCTCATTCAAGAGCGCTCTTAAAACTCACCTATTTCAAATGCAAGAACAGACTTAAAGACCTAATAATGTATCCTTATAATGTATCCTTACCTTAAATATTTACAGCATGTTTTCTGTTTCTAATTTCGCGGTGTTTGTTTTTATTTTTGTAATCATATCATTATATATGTTTTTTAAGTGTTGTCAAATGTTGTAAATGTTAGAGCTTCTAAAGATTAGGCGCTATACAAAGTCCTCATTATTATTATTATTATGCATATCTTAAACATATATATATATATATAAAACTGACTGAATTATATGCACAAATCGATTGTGAGAAGTTTTTTTTAAAAAAATTTAAAATTCTGTTTTACCCTGGGGGAAAAAGTGCTAGGGTCAGCAATGAAAAATGGGGATGGTTGGCCAACCAGAAACATTTAATATTTTTTGGGGTGCCTAATAGTACTTGATTACTGTTAGATGTGTAATCAAAGCAAATATTTGGTGGTCCTGGTCTTTACACTGTCAGACGCATTCATAATGCGATTTTTTTGTTTTGAAGTGTTGACAAAACATGTCAGTACAATGTAAGAAAATGCGCTTCGTTTCAAACTAGGGAATAAAATGTCCAGTTTTAACCTAAACTAGAACTGTGTGATTGTAAATGGTATACTCAACTATCTTGAAGGGCTATAAATGCATACACATGTATGAAAATGTTGCAAAGCTGACATTCGATATGGTTACCATGATATTCATCTTGAAAACCTTATCAGTACTCCAATATGGTCACTATAGTGGTTGTCTTGTTATTATTATTGCTGCTACTCCTGAATGAATGGTCACGTAGTGTTTTCATCAAAATCTGCCTTATGGCTTCTACTGTAGTTTGTCCTAACTGAAAATGGTGACATTTGTGCATCCAATATGAGTGTTACGACAGCCATATAATACATATTGGATTATTGCATGATATTTTAAGGGAAATTTTATTGGCACATTTTATATAGACTATCCCCAAAAAAGTAAATTTTTGGCCATAATGTTTTTCTGTTAAACATTCAAACCTCGTTTGGTTGAAAAATACAAACTGATGTGATCCTGATAGTTCAATGGGACACAATTATGACATTAATGCTCAACACAACATGAAATCAGAAATGCCTCTGACAAAATTGGACCATGCTGATTTTGACATCGCATTATCAGCACTTTTAATTAATAGTTTTCTTCTTAAAAATATTCAATCTTGAATGTTTCTTGGATAAAAAAAAAAGAATTGTAACTGAGTAACTGACTGTCTTGAAAGTATATTTATGCCAGTTTCTACATTTTGATACAGTAAAGTTGTAGCAAGTTATTTTTTGCAATGTTTCTAAACAGTTGTAAGTCTGTTTGCAATTCATGTTGGTGTAAGGGTTTTCACATCATCTTATTAATATTGAGGTCACACTTCCTGGTGTGTAGTCATAATTGGATACTATCAATTTGACTGCTTGCTTTGGATTATTTCAAGTTCATCCTGTAATGCTTGAGATTTGAGGTCATTGCTTCACAGTCATATATATTCTTAAAATCAGTCTAATGAAACCTCGGAAAGCTAATTCTTTTCACATGTTGTGGGCAAGATGACAAGTAACATCTGAGTAAGCCTAATGTTACACAAATAAAATATTTTTTGGCCTAACTGTCTAACCTTAAGTATAATTTGCCTTGGCACATATTTCTGAATATGAAGGGCCAATTTAAGATCATTACTAAATATTTATTTGCTTGAGATCTTCTAAAGAATTCCTTCTGAGCAATCGGACGTTTAGATTTTTTCTTGTCATTTACATTATATTGCATATATTGGGTTGGAATCATATAGCCCATTTGTTGTTTTTGTTGTACAGTTGCTGTTTTGGGTTTAAAATCATTTTTCAGTACATGTACATGATTCAACCCAGAAAACTGCACTTTTTTACTTGGCAGCCAGTATGACTGGTCAGGAAGAACCTAGAAAACCCTGCAAAGAGCAACAGACCCACTGGAAGCTTCTGGCAAGCTTTCTCACATCCACACATTGGCTGAAATGAGACTTGAAAACAGACAGATGGGAGATGGCAGTGATTGGCAAGTGCATAGGCCACTGAGCCACTTGGGCCCCTGCCCTATTTTCATGTCCATTAAACATGCAGACTTCAGTGATAAACATAAAAAAGCACAATTTAGCAGTATGTGTAACTTAAAAAAAATACAACTGAAAGTCTTTGAAATGTAATGTAGTTCCTTTTAACTCAGAATACCATTATTGTAATATAGATTAATGAAAGTGTTTAAAAAAACCTATCCCCAAACTTTTCCCTAAATAAGATTTTGCAAGTTTATTTTTTTCTCTTGCAAAAGAATGATGTAAGAAAGCAGGTTACCAGAGGGACTTTTCTTTAAAATTCCTTGCAGGTATACTTTCAGCTCAAACTAAATTCTTGGAGAAATCTGCCATAAATGTGACAGGAAACCATTAAAAAATTTGGTGAAATATGCAGATTTCCAGCCAGGATCAGCCAAATATTCTGGGTGAGGAAAATCTAAAATCTCACAGAAATAATATGGCAAGAATTTTACACCTTATTAAAAATTTCCTGGTGGAATACTGAAATTTATTTGAATTCTTGGAGGAAAAAAACCTTTTAGGAGTTTTTGCCAGATTTGAAATTCTGTGGATTTTTCTACATTATGCCAAATGCTACGCATTGTGATGTAAAATCTTCATTATATCAAAAAATAGCTTGACATTATTTAATTCATATTTTGAAAAGAATATGTTCATTTTCATATCAAACATTAAATCTACATTGTTTTGGCCCATGCTTGCCTGATGGATTTCGAGATGAAAGGGACTTTGTATCTAATTCTCCAATAAAATCCTTATTTTATACAGGAACAAAACTATTTCATAGTGATCGTTACTAATATATACATCTACAACTGAAACAGTAAACTGCACTTGAGCCAATTTATGCCAAGGAAATAGTAATCTGTAGTAAAATAAAGTGGTAACAAATGAAATTGTACATGTAATCTGTACTAATGTCAAGTGGTACAAAGGAAATAGTAATCAGTACTAGCATCAAGTGATACCAAGGAGTCAGTAATCTCTACTAATGTCACATGATGCAGAAGAAACAATAGTCTTTACTAATGTCAGGTGATAGAAAGCATTATGATTCCATTGGACTTAAAATAAGTAACAGAAAAGAGTGAAAACCAGCAAGTTTTGTAAAATCAACAAATAATTCTTTTCCCTTGAATACAAATGAAAATATAAAAAGAACATAGTGTATTGTGAATTAAATTCCAATTAGTCCTAAATGTGCTATTACAAGTCCAAAAACAGAGATTATTCAGAATGAATTCCAATAGTGATCTGAATGAATTCTGATATTGAATGTGCTGGTATGCTACTAGTCTGGAATAGTGTTGATGTGCTAATGGTCATGATACATCACAATGGTATAATTCAGAATATCATTGAGTGAATTAACAATAGTTTTCAAAATAGCATTTTAATCCTCCTATCAAAGAGCGCTATGTAATTCCAGTGAATAATTTAAATAAATAAATTGAATTCTTGTAACTGAACAAAACTTGATTCCACTGATATTAAGATATGGAATGATTAATTCTGAAATAAACAGCTTTATATAAAAAAAAACTAAGACACTATTGCAGAACCAGGATGAGGGTGAGAAGTTCATTTTTCCATCAGATTCATAAAAAGATTACCTGTTGAACATTCCTAATTTCTAAACAATCTAGACCTTGAACTCAACAAATGTAAACATGTTTGCCTCAAAGTAATAATGTTCTTAATATGTAATGTACAATCATAGACAAGTGTTAGCTATGTAATATATTGTTTGAAAAAAAATGTAGGTAGTCAGATAGGCCTCTTCTACCTCAATTACTGACCAAGGTCAGCCACACAATACAAATTAAATATACATAACAAAAGAAAATAGTAATCTGTACCAATGTCAAGTGGTACAAATAAGTAGTAATCTGTTAATGTTATGTGATACAAAAGAAATAGTATGTCAAGTGATACAGTGGAATTAGTTATATATACTAATGTCAAATGATCAAAATGAAATTTAATCTCTACTAATGTGAACTGATACAAAGGAAATAGTAATCTCTACTAATGTCATGTAGTACAAAATAAATAGTAATGTATGCTAATGTCAAGTGATACAGTGGAGGTAGTAATGTCTAGTAATGTCAGGTGATACAAGGAAATAGTAAACTGCACTAATGTCAAGTGATACAAGGAAATAGTAATTTGTACTAATGTAAAGTGTATAGTAATCTGTACTACTGTATTATCAAGTGATACAAGGAAATGGTAATCTGTACTAATGTCAAGTGATACAAGGAAATGGTAATCTGCACAGATGTCAGGTAATATAATGGAGGTAGTAAAGTGTACTAATGTCAAGTGATACAAGGAAATGGTAATCTGCACAAATGTCAAGTACTATAATGGAGGTAGTAAAGTGTACTAATGTCAAGTGATACAAGGAAATAGAAAAATTTACTAATGTCAAGTAATAAAAGGAAATGGTAATCTGTACTAAAGTCAAGTGATACAAGGAATAGTAATCTGGACTAATATCAAGTAATACAAGGAAATAGTAATCTGCACTAATGTCATTTGATACAAAGGAAATAGTAATCTGGACTAATGTCAAGTGAGAAAGGAAATAGTAGTATGCACTAATGTCAAGTGATACAAAGAAATGGTAATCTGGACTAATGTCAAGTGATAAAAAGAAATGGTAATCTGGACTAATATCAAGTAATACAAGGAAATAGTAGTCTGCATTAATGTCATTTGATTTCTAATTGTCACCTGGTCCAATCCCATTTTACACAGCAGCTTGTATGTCTGATCCAATCCATTTTACAGAGCAGTCCATATGTCTGGTCCAATACTAATTTACACAGCAGTCCATATGTCTGGTCCATTACCATTTTACAGAACAGTCCATATGTCTGGTCCATTACCATTTTACAGAACAGTCCATATGTCTGGTCCATTACCATTTTACAGAACAGTCCATATGTCTGGTCCATTACTAATTTACACAGCAGTCCATATGTCTGGTCCATTACTAATTTACACAGCAGTCCATATGTCTGGTCCATTACCATTTTACGCAGCAGTCCATATGTCTGGTCCATTACCATTTTACAGAACAGTCCATATGTCTGGTCCAGTACCATTTTACACAGCAGTCCATATGTCTGGTCCATTACCATTTTACAGAACAGTCCATATGTGTGGTCCAGTACCATTTTACACAGCAGTCCATATGTCTGGTCCAGTACCATTTTACACAGCAGTCCATATAATAATAATAATGAGGACTTTGTATAGCGCCTAATCTTTAGAAGCTCTAAGCGCTTTACAACATTTGACAACACTTAAAAAACATATATAATGATATGATTACAAAATTAAAACAAACACCACGAAAGTAGAAACAGAAAATATGCTGTAAATATTTAAGGCAAGGATACATTATTAGGTCTTTAAGTCTGTTCTTGCAGTTGAAATAGGTGAGTTTTAAGAGCGCTCTTGAATGAGATCACTGTGTCTTTGTGTCTAAGTGCAGTGGGCAATTCGTTCCACGTTGCTGGGCCCTGGTATGCAAAAGAGCGTTGTCCATATGATTTCATCTTCATAGTGGGAATGATGAGAATACGAATGTCAGAAGAGGAGCGTAAGCATCTTGCAGGTGTGTACACATGGGTGAGGTCAGATAGGTATGTTGGACTGGAGCCCGTCAGTGAAACGTAGCACAGAGAACAAATTTTGTGTTTAATTCTGGATCGTATGATAGCCAGTGTAGGGTACAGAGCAGGGGAGAGGCGTGCTCTGATCGTGGTACTCTAAGGATGATCCGAGCAGCTGTATTTTGAACTTTTGAAGTTTCTGAAGTAGATATTGAGACGAACCAGACAGAATTGAGTTACAATAGTCCAGTCTTGAAAGTACTAAGGAACACACAAGTGTTTTAGTGGCATCAACTGAAAAATACTTGCGAATGGAGCTGATTCGTCTCAGCTCAAGATATGCAGCTTTGCATATGTTCATGACATGTTGGTGCAACGAGAGAGTACTGTCGAGAGTGACACCGAGGTTTCATACTGACTGTGTGAATTTAATGTTGGTGTTGCTGATATTTATTGTCTGAGGTAAAGGATGTGAATGAGAAAGTCTTTGTGTTGTAATCAGGATGGCTTCAGTTTTATCATCATTCATCTGCAACTTGTTACATGTCATCCATGATTTCACATCGGAAATGCACCTCTCTACGCCTTGGATGGTAGCTTCAACTTCAGCTGGATGGTTAGATTTGTATATTTGGGTGTCATCAGCATACAATTGGTGAGACACTGGATGATGATCTATGACACTTGAGAGTGGCTGAGTGTATAGAATGAAGAGAACAGGTCCAAGAACAGACCCCTGTGGAACACCACAGCATAGATCAACTGGGCTGGAGTGTTTTCCATTTGCGGACACAATTTGTGTCCTGTTGACCAAGTAGGACTTGAACCATAGTAAGGCCGTATCATGAATGCCAAATACATGCTGGAGACGGTGAAGTAATATATCATGGTCTATAGTGTCAAATGCTGCAGACAAGTCAAGGAGAGTGAGGACTGTAATCTTTCCGCCATCCAAAGCAGAGAGAAGGTCATTGACTACTTTCAGAAGAGTAGTTTCAGTACTGTGGCAAGGGCGATATGCAGACTGTACATTGCTAAAAAGACTGTTTGAATTCAGATGAGATACAAGTTGGGATAGAACAACTTTTTCTAAGATTTTTGACATGAATGGTAGATTAGAAACTGGGCGGTAGTTCTTTAAATCATTATGGTCGAGTGTTGGTTTCTTCAGCAGAGGCATTACAATGGCAGTTTTGTAAAATGATGGGAATTCGCCAGTTGAGAGAGAGGTATTAATAACATCAGTTAGTGAAGGCAGTATTGGATCCAAGCACTCTAGCAGCAGTGACGTCGGGATCGGATCCAGTTCACATGACTTTGGTGCACTCTTCATCAAGATTGTACGTACTAAATCCATAGAGACAGGTTCAAATGCTGCTAACGGTTGCCGCTGAAATTCTGTATCGCAACTGTATGGTGACGACGAGTCAACTGAAATTGTGTTGTCAAGTTTATCTCTGATGGTTTGTACTTTGTCACAGAAGAAATTTGCAAACAGGTCCGGAAGATCGACTAGAGAGAAGGTAGCTGGAAGTGGTGTACATTTGTTCCTTGACAACAGCTTGTTAGTAATCTCAAATAGCTCTTTGCTGCTGGAACTTTCCATGATTTTAGTACTGTAGTGGGCTGATTTAGCTGCATGGACTATGTTTGTGACATTCTTCTTAGCGGCATCATAGATCTGCTTATGAATAGTGAGTCTGGTGGAAAGCCAAAGCCTCTCAGCTTTACGGCGGTCTCTTTTAGCAGTGCGAAGCTGGTCCCTAACACTGCTATACCACGGAGAACACTTCTGAATTGCTACTCTGCACTTGGTTGCTGGGGCATGTTTGTCGAGCAATGAACGCAGGCAGTTATCAAGTTGTTCTGCTGTAGTAGGTAAGCTAGTTGTTAGGTTTGCTTGGAAGTCATGCATTAGTTTGGTTCTGTTTATCATACGGAGGTTTCTCTTAGTAGCGAATAAAGGTGGAGGGTTAGGGACTGATACGTCAAGATGGCATATAATGCAGAGGTGATCTGATGAAAGTTCGTGGGACACCAGGGAGGACTGAAGAATATTATCATCAGGTCTGTAAAGAATCCAGTCTAATATGTGACCATGTTTATGGGTGGGTTGGCTAACTGACTGTTTGAGGCTGAAAACGTGAATGGAATCTAGGAGTTTCGATGTGCATGGGTTTCCAGGACATATTATTCCTAATATGTCTGGTCCATTACCATTTTACACAGCAGTCCATATGTCTGGTCCATTACCATTTTACAGAACAGTCCATATGTCTGGTCCATTACCATTTTACACAGCAGTCCGTATGTCTGGTCCATTACCATTTTACAGAACAGTCTGTATGTCTGGTCCAGTACCATTTTACACAGCAGTCTGTATGTCTGGTCCAATTCCATTTTACAGAACAGTCCATATGTCTGGTCCAATCGATTTTACAGAGCAGTCTGTATGTCTAGTCCATATGCCATATGCAGCACCTTGCCTCTCACAAATTAGTCATTAATTTTTTCTGAGAAAATATGCAATGAAAATGTAAAGAATAGAGTGAAAAGTTTCAAAGTTCATGGTACATTGTATGATTTCTGGCCATTATGTGGAAATTTATTATTTATTCACACATGCGAACTAGATCTCTATGGTGAGTATTCTAAAGCAGTTGTTTTAATAAGGAATAAAGTAACAGAAGTTGGAAAAATGGCAGGCGGGTGTTAAGGAACCACCTGCTCGGTGGTCTGGCTGGCAATGCCCCTGGTAGAGGATAATGGATGGCTTTGACTCCCATAAACTCAAAAGTGAGATGGTCTGATGGAGAAATGTAAAATACATTTGAAAATATATTATTGTTGTATTGTAGAATTTTTTATATAATAGATTCATGTTTTAGGGATTTTATCCTGATGATGATATGGATTCCATCATATTAGTGAGGAAAATTATCCTAATGTTTATTGATATGTGGTGTTATTCCTAATGTTTATTGATATGTGGTGTTATTCCTAATGTTTATTGATATGTGGTGTTATTCCTAATGTTTATTGATATGTGGTGTTATGGCACCAATTGTTTAAATTCCATAGACCTCAGTGCAAAGTTTAGTGAAATCAATACACCTTCTGTCATCATGCCTTTTACACACTGTCATTGATTGACATTTTAATGAAGACAGAACCTCTGTACTCCACAGCACTGAAGAGAAATAACTCTTCCAGAACTAGAAAGGGATAAGAGTTATCCTGTCACAATATTTTCAGAAATATTAAAAGTACAGAATCTGAACTAGACATGAATTAATATGATATCTCATGTTGCCAAGAGACAATTTTTTAAGTCTGACAGAGAGTACAACCCTTGTTTACTTAACCATTTTCTCAACCCTCATATACTGTGCTTGTCACAATTAGCTTTGTTTATTTTTTAACACACCTACACCTTTATACACACAACCAAGTGCTTGTGCAATTGTTATGTTATACTATGTTCATAGTTCTTTGAATGAATGTATTTGCTGGTAGCTCCCATTTCCTCTGGATTATATAGCAATTAAGGCATTAAATTATTTCCTTTAAAACCAACATGATGAAAAATTGTAGAAAATAAATGGGCAATTGCAAGTTACCAGAAGACAGAATAATATTAGGAAAACAAGTGAACTTAGCTAAGACACACATAGTCCTGGGCAGAAGGTTGTGTGAGCTTTCCTTATTTACTTTTTAACCCATGTGCTGAAAATGTTGTAAATTCTACATTTTCAGCACATCAGATAGAGATTTGTTCCAAATATATTTAGGAAGTAGACTTGCTTTTAGTAGATGATTATATGTCAAAATATATGTTGTATGCATGTCTCATTTTAAGTTCATTATGTACTTTTATCTGTTTTATTATGGGCAAAATGTTTGATATGCTGATTGTCAGTGGTATTGTTCATACATTTCATCAATAAACATTAACATGCCTGACTTATGAAGTCTTTCTGAAACTGCGATAATTTGTGACAAATCACATTGCGAGTTTTAGCCAAAAGGCAATTATGTCTTCCTCGCATCGTTGTTAGCATGTTACCATCATTCCTGATCTCGCATGAAAGGAGGGAGACAGAACATTCAGGGTTCTCTTGGACATGGGTGTGGTATTTGTGATGTTTAATGCCATTTTTTATCATATGATAGGTTATACATGGTGACCAATATATTTGTTGGAAGAAGAACCTGAGAACTACAAAACCATGGGAAGCTGCTGGCATTCTTTCTCACCTAAGGTGATTTATACCAACCCATTTGTTGAAACATACTACACTGCTTTCTTGATGACTCACACCTGAATAACTTGCAACCCACTTGTAATTCTGGGGAAGGCATTGATTCCATTTATTTTCCGGAAAAATGCCAAAAGAATTGACCATTATTTTGGAACGTGAAGAAAACCACAATACAAATTAGTAAATCAAGCTGTGATATGTTGTTCATTTTCTCATCAAAAATGGTAGTTGAGATCTGGAAATTTGAATCAACATTATTAAAGTTTCCACTTATAATAATCCTACATGTTGTGAGTCTTTCTTTACCCAAAATAATCTCACTACAAGTAAATATCAACCATTGATAAAATGTTGACAAGTGAAATTGTTACTATTGCCTACTGGTTGCAAGACCCTAAGAAATTAATAACAATGAAATAAGTTGTGGCAAGTGAAATTTTTATTTTAGTTGTATATTTTAATTTGGTTTTAGTGTAATCATCATACATGTGATAATGTCCTCTTGAATTCAGACTTGAAAAATGTCAGTCTATCATTACAGCCCTGTTGATTGTTTTCTCTGAGAGAAACTAACTGCCAACTATTTTGATCTCCTTTTTGTGGACATATTTGTTTTATTGTTACACTAATTAAAAGCAGATCTGCACTGTATTGTCATGTTATGTCTGTCATTTGTATCAAATGAAATTAAGGGAATGGAATATAAAAATGTTAAAATGCATGAAAATTCTACCTGTGGTAGCGGTCATGGCTGCATGTCAGGTCAACTCATTTCAGTTGACAACTCAAGGATGGGAAAAGTTTCATTACTTGCAGTGAAATCACTACCTCATTATTTCACTAACAAAAAAATTTGAAAACACTTTTTCAGCATTGCAGTATTTTGACGAATATTTCAGGTTTTTGAACAAAATCAATCTTGTTTTAAAGTGTAAAAAGCAGTGACATAATACACAATGTTTTTGCAGGAACACAATGAAATAGACATTACATCATGTATTGAAATGTCTCAAGTTATGTTTTTTGTGATCTGTCAGAGGTTGGTTCTCTTGAAAATTTATACTGAAAATGCCACCAGATCTATTTTCTATGACATTATGTTTTGGTTGTTGTTGTTGTAGGGTTTAATGCCATTTTTCAGCACAAGATAGGCTATACAGGGTGGCCAGTATAACTGGTGGATGGAAAACCCTGGGAAGAACCACTGATCCACGAGAAGCTACTGGCAAGCTTTTTCACATACCCACATTAGCTGAGCCTAAGACTCGAACCTACACAAAGAGAGGTGAGATGGCAGTGATCCGTAACGGTGAGTGCTTTTGACCACTCTGCCACTCGGGGCCCCACATTACATTATGTTTTAGTGAATACATTATAGATATTCAGTTTGACAATCAGAATCAATCAAGATTATATGAATTCATATATTAAACAAATATAAGGAAGAAAGCCTACCTACTCACATCACTGATTTTGAACCTGTTACAGGAAATGCACAGTTTCCATTTTCGGACTTATCCATTAGATTGAACAATTTAAGTATTAAAAATTAAAACTGTTAGTTGGTCATTGGAGCACTTTTATATCATTTATAAATCTGTATAAAATTAACAAGGCACCTCAGATCCTTTAAAAATATAAAATGAGATAATGGGATATGAAATCAAGAAATATTTAATCTGGCAAAATAAAAAAGTGACATTAAATTGTGTATCAAACAGTTAGTAATCATTTTGAAGTTTTGTCTTGTATGGCAGTCCTGTTCAAAATGACAATTTCCAACTTTTTGTATTTTCTCCTTTTTTTAGTTACCCTCATTAAGCTGATTAACCTGATCCTCTAATTAATTTTCAAGTCATTTAGTTGGTCTTTGATAAAAATGTGCTGATCTGATAAATTGCTAAGCCTAGATGGGAAATCATATCAACATTTCACCAATAGACTTCTCATGATGCCTATCTTTTACTAAATGAAAATGGTGCCAATGTGACATCCAATTTGGTCATCATGGCAGCCAGTTTGAAAATTATGTTGTTAACACTCTTCCAAAATGAAAGGTCGTATAGACAAGGAGATTTCACAAGAAGACTAATTATGATGTCTAGTTAATCCTGAAATAATATCATGTCACTCTGACCTTGAATATCATGTCACTCTGACCTTGAATGTTGCTGCCGTGGCTGTAATCTTGAAAATCATGTCATTGTTATGAAAGTCCTAATAACATGTCATTGTTATGAAAGTCCTAATAACATGTGGTTTTCACCAGAAGGCTTGTGGTGATAACTTGGTCCTGAATGATCATAATGAAGAACCTGACGTCCAACATGCGACTATGGTAGCTGTCTATAAAACCTTGTATTTGCTATTCCTTGAGAATTGATGGTCTTATTGACATGAGGTTTATACCAAAGACTTGTGATATCTGGTTGGTTTTGGATGAAAATGTTGCCCAGCAGACGTCCAATGTGGTTGCCCAAACAAATATATTGAAAATATTGTCAATAATTTTGCTGAATGGATGGTCATATTGGCATGGGGTTTTGCCAAAAATCTTCCAATTGTGTCTAGCCAGTCCTAAATGTAAATGGTGATCTTGCCAGAGAGGTTGGTGTGACAATTTGCTGCTCAAGATTATCAATGATGGTTTCGACATCTGGCAGTTAAAATTCTTATGGTCAGTAGAGCACGAGTCCCATTGAGGGACTCTTGTTATTAGCCTAGAAGATTAAGCTATTCTTTGCTTGTTAGGGAGAGTTGTCATTAGCAACTATATGTCGTCATTAGAAACCATATTCCAAGTAATGTTTTTCACTTTGTATCAAAATTAATTTGGTAGGTACCTGTGTAGGTAAACAATGTTGGAATGTATTAACATTCATTTTTTTTTTTTTTTTTTACATTCGTCTAACATTACACCATTGTGATATAATTTAATACTTTTAATTTCAGTTTATTTAATAATATGGGAATTAATTCATTTAAAACTTTCCAACTGTAGATAATAAATCACTTTTAAGGAGGAGTAATGTGTTTGCTGATGTTCTACAAGATGTATGCACTTGCTGACCTTTCTCCAAGGGTCAGGACCTTTGCTGTATCAGTTCAGATCAGTTTACAGTGAATGGAATCAGCAGGTGGAGAACAATAGGGTGCCAGTCTGTAACAAGGGTTTTAAAATTATTTCAGTGTAATTAGAGTCAGTAGGGGAAGAATAATAGGTTATCAAGCTGAAACAATTGTTTTGTAATTATTTCAGCAACTGTAAGACACAAAGGAAGTGAAATGACTCAGTTAAATATTTTGACTGGATGCATAATGTGCATTGGAGATAAAAGTTTGTTGGGACAAAATGAGAGACAGATGCTAATTTTTATTGAGCCGTCATATATTGCATGTGATAATTGCAGTTTGCTTTGATATTATATATTTCATTTGAATTGTGTTGATTTCAAAAATATTACTGTATGTATTATAACAATTTTACAAATGATTTATTGGAAATAAATGATTACTTTGTAATGGCTAATATTGGTACATGCACATAAAGATTTTATTAACAAAAATATTAAAATTAGACAATTTAGCTGCAACATGGTTTAAACATAACACAGTCTTGTTAGTACATTAAGAAGTTTCTCAACATTCAGATTTATCAATGTAAGATTAAAGTAACAACCAGGGTTTATTGTAACGTTGTCCCTCTTGGTAAAGAGGGATGGTTAATTAGATTTGGCTGTCGTTATCTTGAGGATGACCTCCCTCGATTTTATTGCTCGTTGTGAATGGATAGATAGAACATCAACAGAGAACTGAGCAAGGCTGTTGAGAAGAAATACAATAAGAGCTCCCTTTAGACAAGAAAATAAAATTGTTTAATAAATACATAAACTAATAGTGGCAACTTAATTCAAACAAATTAACGTTAACAGAATTTAATGGCAGTGTCCTGTTTTGGATTGTAAGGATGCAAATTTCTGTCGATCTATGAAGAGCACATTAATTTGGGCAGGTGAATGATTAATTAGATTTATGGGGACCGGCACATGTTTAAATCACCATACTGCCCAGATTTGTAATGTCTGTGTCATGCAAGAGAATGATTCTTAATTAAACATTCGTTTATTTAACCGTCAGACAGACTGATCTTGTATCGGAATTGTAAGATTTTGAAATTTTCCAGAATTAGTTATTTGGGAATCTCGAGGTCACACAGACTACAAATTTGGTGCCTAGTTATTAAAGGCGGGAAAGATATTTAATCCGGATTGGTTACGCTAGATAAGGGGCATGATTCCCACACGAAATCCTTGGTTTTAATATGTCCCATCACAAAAGTTTAGTCAGCCTACACTTTTCTGTAAGAGAAAACAAAGGTAGGAGACTCTGAGGTTAAATTTAGAAGAAATTCACTCATAAATAATTATCCAAGGGATCGGATGTCTGGAAAGTCAACGGACATGGTTTTGGTGGTAGAAGTGAGCGAAGTTTGAAAACACAAGGTGAAATAGCTCTACGAGACGGACCCACGTACCGACCTATCTAAGTATCTACGTATCACGTACTTACATATCTACCTACCCACACAAAGTTCAAGGGCTGAAAGAGGCAAGACAATAGAGAGTTAGGAGAAGAGAAAAAAAAAGTGGAAAGGACCAAGACGAACAGTCACAGAAAAGTTGGAGAACAGTCAGAGTGAATTTGGAATGAACTAGAAATAATCAGGTTATGAAGTTGTACCAGGGTAATGACTTCAATTGTTCACTCGATTCTATGATGTACTAATTCTATCATTTAAAACAGATCAGTTATTTATATAAGTATATTTGTGTTTTGAAATTCGGCAAATGATTTATTTAAAAAAGAAGTGTATCTTCCTAATGTAATGCATTATGACGGTTATTTATGTAATTGATTAAATTATTTTTTTCATGTACGGGGGCTCATGTCATTCTGTTTTATATATCTGCTCAGATCTCTATCTATTCCACCTATAAGTTCACACTTTATATTATTTACTCGATCTGGGCAATAATACTGAAGGCGATCACCCTCTAGATAACGATAACCAAAATTCCACTACACCCACCCGCAACAAAGTGGGGGCAATACGTAGCATGGATTTATTTCATCATGATAATGAGTGGTGGAAAGGGCACAATGTTCATGCCTGATTTGCATCACCTAGCGTCACTTTCTGTCTTTGTCTCTGTGTATCATACGTCCTCCCACCTTCATGTGTATACGTTGAGCTTCCTTGATCTTTCTGTTCTGATCACTTCATCTCTTTTCCGGACTTTCGTCTTTGGACTATCCCCATCTGTTCCTGAGAGCTGTTTCCTTGAATGATAAGATTACCACTAAATCTCTATATGTAACATCTTCTATACGTATATAAAATTCTCTCACTTTCATTACTCAGAAAGCATAAACTAGCTATCCAAACACTGCATAAATTCTGACATAAGGTGACCTTAATGATTAATGGTCCTTAAAAATTTAGACTGTTTTTCGAGTAAGGTACAATCATTATCTCTAGTTACAAATGACCCCTGTAATATACATCCAAGTCTGACCTAATTTGAGAGGTCATCACCCTCACTACTCAGCGACTGACCATAAATTAACACGTGAGCAGCGCATCTAACATTCCCGTATCACTCTGTATACGCTGCCACGTGACTCATTAGACATCCAACCTAGTCAGTTCCACTCAATAAGATACATACTATTGATTACTATTGCATAAGATTCACTAACTTCTAGCTCATACCAATCCCCAACCTACAAGATTCTTTAAGCATTACAAAATCATATATAAATATGCAATTATCGTTAACTCACAATAATCAGTATCATCCTAACAGACAAAGGAAATTAATTCATATAACCCTATGAAATCTTGCACATCCGAAAATTGGATCACATGCAGTCAGTCAATTCTGTCAGTGAACTAGTAACTGTAAAATTATAGAAATAAATTGCATAACAACTCTAGCATATCAACAGATTTCCATGAAATCAAATAAACGATACACAGTATGAATCATAGTCATATCAAACACATTTGCATAAACAAGACAAATAAAAATTGAAAATTACATGGAAAATTAAAATTGCGTACCTTAATGCTGTTCCCTTTCAGAAATTGTGTGTCCTAGCACTAAAGCCTGTCTTTTCTTACAAGACAGCTACCTGGTCCCACATTGGCTGAACTGAGACTCAAACCAACAGACAGAGATGAGATGGTAATGATCCATAATGGTGAGCGCTTTAGACCACTCAGCCACTCGGGGGCCCTTGCATAGCATGTACTGCAGAATATAATATCATGTATGACTTAACTATATAGGTGTATGCTATTATGATGTTATGGTCTTAAACTGTGTAACAGAAAAGAGCAGAAATTTTCTAAAATTCAGCAACGTATTTCCCTAGAATACAAAGTGAAAATTTTAAAAGGACTTACAGTAATGCAAATTGAATTCCAGATAGTCCTAAAAGATGTACCACAAGTCCAAATGTATCAGGTTCCTACTAAATTCCAGGTGTATTCCAAATAAATTCCAACATTGAATTTGTTGATGTGACTTTAGTCTCAAACATATTAATGTGCCAATGGCCTGAAGTGTGATGATGTACCAATACAATTTTGATATATCATAATAATATAGTCCAGAAATGTTCTTGTCTGAAATCACTGTTATTCCAAATTAATGTTCCAGTCCAAGAATATTGTAGATCAGCACTTTGAATAAATAATTCCACCCAAATAAAATACTGAACAGAACAATAAGACTGATTCTGCCTTGGATGATAAATGAGTAATTTCTCCATCAAACTAGATTATATAAGAAACTGGTCACAAAAGTATAACTGGGATGAGTGTGACAAATTAATTTCTAGAAATTTCTGTGTTGTCAACAAGATAAAAGTCTGTTACCAAAATTATAATAAAGAATGTTGTAAACATCAGGTAGACCTGGTCTTTTTATGGCGGAATTCCAATTTCCTAGACCCAGACCCAAATAACCATGCTTACCTCTATTAATAATGATCCTAATATTTAACCCACACTCATTCAGAAATATTAACTTTGTATTATTTGTTGACAAAATAAAAGTTACTGGTCAGGTACACAATGAACTTGAGTTTGGACAATGTCAAGCCCAAAGTACAATTCATGGAGAAAAAACTAAATAACAGTACAAATTAAATATACACAAGAATGTGTTGTATGCATTTTCTTGTTGGATCCTATTATTTTCTTACATTTAAATTTGTACATGGTTTTTTAATGTAGCTTGAAACAGTGATAATAGATTGAATCCTTTTATCTATTAACTGATTGTATTTGTCGTTAGGAATTTGATGTCATTTTTCAGCACATGATAGGCTGTACATGGCAGCCATTATATATGGTTGAGGACAAACCAAGGAAAACCCTGGGAAGAACCATTGCTTTATGGGAAACTATTGGCAAGCACTCATATACCCACATTGGCTGAGCTTGAAACTTGAACCCACACAGACAGATATCAGTGATCTGGAAAGGTGAGCACCTTAGACTACTCGGCTACCCAGGACTCCCTCTGTTAACTGATGTATTTATTTCCTTTTATTTAGGCAAAGATAACTCTATATATTGATGTTATCTGGAACAACAGAAATGACTTTTACGTAATAAGGGAGAGCACCCAGTACAATTAAACCCTTCTTGAAATACCATTGCTACAAGGTATAATGGTACCAATTGTACAACCCCAGGTGGGCAGAGCTTAAGGCGTAGGGAACATTGCATTCAGAAATAAACCACAAAACTAGCTGTGATTGGTGCATTATGTAAGAGTTGTACTTTCTGTTAGGCTTGGAAAAAAGTTGAGCCTCATGGCAACATGTGAGATTATGTTAATTCATAACTATATCACATTTTGTATTTTTTATGATTTTTTTAAAATGTGGTACACATGACTGAAAATGTGTCTGGTGTAACTAGATAACTCTTACCCCTGTCTAGTTCCAGCAGAGTTATCTCTCTTAAATGCAATGGAGTACCTGGTTCTGTCCTTGTCAAATTGACAATCTAACATTGTTCTCTGTGACAGTGGGTGACATGCATGCTGAGGTAGGATAGAAAGTATATTTATTTCACAAAACATTAGCATTGAGGTCTATGGAAAAACAATTGGTACCGTGATACCTAAAGGGAAGAACAGCCTCCCAGTGTATCCATAGAAACACATACATGTGGGCGGCATTTATGAACTGTACTAGTTAGATGTAGGAAAACAAATGGATGCTGAACATTTCTAGTCAAATAGTGACAGTCTTTTAAGAATAAAATGTATGAAATCTTCAGAAAATAGCACAAGTTGACTTTGGATGGTGGCTTTTGATAACTATAGCTATGACAGACATATACTTGTATTGCCTGAAGGCTTTATGTATGTGTAGTCAGCTCTCAGATTGGCATATATGCAACAAAATAAGTTATGAAAACATAATATAGTTGATTTTGGCCAAATATTGACTATTTTACCTGCAAAACATGATAAATCATGTATAAAAAAAAAAAAAAACTATCTTGGTTTTGTAAGGCATGCCATAAACCAAGATAGAGAACACTCTAGGTTCACTTGTAGATAGATCACTTGTATCATATAGGATATTCTGGTATGAGTAATTTTAGGTAATTTATTAAAGATATTGTATTCCTTCCCACTTTGATTTTAATTGTCCTGCTCTAATTGTCCATTTTTGTACACTTTTTCCTGCCTTGAAATTGTTCATGCAGTTTATTTAGATGAGTTCTCTGGCATTCCCTTTGTTGAAGTAGCAGGGAATACCAACAGACAAGAACAGTTTCTTTAAGTCAGCATTTCCTATTGACACTTGTATAAGCCCAATTATAACCTACTATTGACTTTCAATTAATTCTATTTATTTCTGTCCATCTACTCTTTTGGAATTACCATATTGGGTCAAACATTGAGTGATCACCATATTAGTCACATATTGCCCATTCCTTCCGTTTAAGTCCACACTGTTCTTCAAACTTTGCATCCCATCACAAGAATCCAAATTGGCATGGGATCGTATTGGCATGTTTATGGCAGGCTGCACTCCACATGCCGGCATTGTAGAGAACATGAACTATGTGATAAAAAAACAGCCTCCTCATTACATCACTCTTGAGGTCTCCACTACATATAGAAGCCTGAATTTTAGGTTCTCACTTTATCAGTAATGTATTTTTATATAATTTAATTGCATTGAAGTTAATACATGTGTTCATGAACTAATCCATATTACATGGATAATATATTGGAGAAAATAAAAATACCACACCTTATGTATATCATTCAGTTATCTCCCTTACACCAGATATAACATTTCAAAAAATAAAAACTCACATTTTCAGTGATTGGTTATGAAAATAAAGAGAAGATTTGTGAAGTATTATATTAGCCCTCAGTCTTGATGCAAATGTAAGTAGAAGCAATTTAATAATTTCTCACAGGAAAGTTTACAAGTTTAAAAACTGATAAAGTATGTTTTGTTTGGTTTAGGTAATTGTCTGCTTAACTGAAGCCTGCATTATTGTTCATTTCTTATGTAGAAGAAATATAAACTATATGCATCTATATTATCCAAATTATTCACCCTTTGATATTAGATGGGAATGAACACCACATCACCTGAAATTTTGGTGCCTGTAAGGGATGTTATAGCACAGGTGCCTTCGGACTGTCCTTGGACCTATGGTGCACTGCCTCCATATATTTGTCCAAGGTAAAGTCATCAAACTTTCACTTCTCATTTTTCTCATTGCTGCTTTTGTCTCCTTTAATTCCTTTATCGTAAGCTACATCTCTCTTTTAGATACACACCTTCCTCCTGTTTTTAACTCCATTTGACTCACTATACTTATTGTTTATCTGTGGCATTTTTCTGTATTTTATTCCCCAAATTTCACCCCCCAAATTCAATATAACTACTTAGAAGCTGTGATCTACTATATTTGGTGACAGATTGGCTTATTGCATCAATTTTATTCAATACACAAAGGAGGGAAGCTTTCTATTTGTATTACAAAGAGGATGGGTAGGTTGACCTTTGTGTGAGGACTGGGGTTTAGTGACCTCATGTATCTGCAGACAGTGTAAAGTGTTGAAAGCTTGTACTTTATAACAAGATTGGGTCATGTCCACCTGTCTCTGATGTTAAGTTCTGCATCTACCAAACAAATATAAAGTCCATTGTTTTAGGTGAATTGTACTTTTTGAAGTAGAAGAGGTACATACTTTCGTTACATTGACCTTTGACCTAGTTATTACATCATATGATATAATGCAATTTATCCCATATCACCTGTGTGAAGTTCAATAAGTGCTGATGTGAATAAAACACAAGTCCTAGTTAAAACAAGTCATTTTATTCCCAAAATGTAGTTTGGTAGTAAAGCACAAATATGAAAACAGCAGCTGAAATAGTTCAAAGACCATTACATACACATTTGATATAAGACACAGCTTGGTACCTCATAAAATTGTTTTTGACAAGCGAGACTAAGTGCACTTGTTACTTGTACAGTCCCAAGCTATATCACAGATTATTGAAAAAATTAAGGTTGGCTTTAGGTATAACAATACCAATTGTACAACCCCAGGTGGGCGGAGCTTAAGGTGTAGGGAACATTGCATTCAGAAATAAACCACAAAACTAGCTGTGATTGGTGCATTATGTAAGAGTTGTACTTTCTGTTAGGCTTGAAAAAAAGTTGAGCCTTGTGGCAACATGTGAGATCATGTTATTCATAACTATATCACATTTTGTATTTTTTATGATTTTTTTTAAAATGTGGTACACATGACTGAAAATGTCTGGTGTAACTAGATAACTCTTACCCCTGTCTAGTTCCAGCAGAGTTATTTCTCTTAAATGCAATGGAGTACCTGGTTCTGTCCTTGTCAAATTGACAATCTAACATTGTTCTCTGTGACAGTGGGTGACATGCATGCTGAGGTAGGATAGAAAGTATATTTATTTCACAAAACATTAGCATTGAGGTCTGTGGAAAAACAATTGGTACCGTGATACCACAAGAGACCACCTGTCATCAGAGACCATATTCTCACTGTACATATTTATTTGTTTTATAGCAGTATGATCTTGACTGAATGGCCACCTATCTTGAGAGACCATTGTTTTGTTTTTTATGGCAGATGTGGTCTTTCAGGTCAGGCAGATTTAACACTATTCAGTTGTATTCCAACATGTCTTTCAAAGCAGAGAGTATTGAGATGTGTTCCAACCTATCTTTCAAGACAGATTCAACTGCATTGAGGCTTGTTCCAATATGTCAGCAATAACTTGCTTCTGATGAGGTGTATTCCAACATGTCTATGTATTAACAGTGTGCATAAACGTAATATATTTCATGGTTATGTCAAACCACATTGTATTTGATTCTTATTAGCCAAAGATAAAATTCAGTGAATTTAAATAACATTTAATTAATTAAATGATCAAGTTAGAACTGAGTGTGTGCCATATAAATACTTTTTAAAGTTAGTATGATGGGACTAGTTACATTAAAATTTTTTAAAAGTATGGGTGGTTTACAAAAAGCAGTTAGATTGTCTTTGGTCTTTCCTCTTAGAGCTGATAGAACAAGCCAACATACTGTACTAAATCTATTTTAAAATGAATTATAAGGATATTGAAACACATTTCACTGAAGCCTCACATTCTAGCAAGTGTGGTAGAGCAGCTGGAAGAGAGACAATTAAAAAGGTTGCAGGGCACTCAGTCAGAAAAATCAATGGAGCTGAGCCAATCCAAGGCTAGGAGTTGAAGAAATCAATGCTCTCTATTTATTGACCAATCAAATGTAGGCTTACAGTGCAGACTTTGACTTCTGCAGTATCCCTGCATGTGTTTGATACCAGAGTTGAAAAGGGAGAGTATGAGTCACACAAACCCTGGCTTTGTTTAAATAATAGAAGGAATTCCTCATACCTGTCTTGAAAATGTCTTCATAGGACAGGTAAAAGCTGTAGTAATATCACAGAAAGGTAGGATATTGTAGACTGAATACACAATATATCAATAGTTTCATAATGTCATGTGTTCATGTCATTCTTGAAATGTGTTAAATTTGTATAATTTGAGAGGACAATATATATCTTCATATTTCTTCTGGTTTATTTTTTAGATATTTAGTATTTACCATAAATTTCAGAGTGTCATGATATTTTCTTGCAATACTTCATGAGAAACTTTGATTATATTCAAGGACAATTAGTAAGTAATTTGATACATTCTAACTTAATCTTTATAATTTGTCAGTAGGTGGGGATATTTTTTTTCCTTTATATTTGATCTTGCATTCTTCTTGCCGGTAAATTGAAGTGTTCTTATTGAATGCATGTAGAGAGGAAATATTACAACCTGCATGGGCATGCATATATACAGAGAGAGAGAGAGAGAGAGAGAGAGAGAACACTATTACAGCCTGCACGAGCATATGTATATACATATAGAGAGCAGCTATTACAGCTAGCATGACCATACATATATACATATAGAGAAGAATGCTTTCAGCCTGCATGAGATTATCTATATATATATATATATATATATATATATATATATATATATATAATATATAAAGAGGAACTATTACAGCCAGCATGATCATGTATATATGTGTATACATATATATATATATATATATATATAATATATATATATAGAATATATATATAGTATGTATGATGTATCAATGATATACCACGAGATGTATAAATTTTTCATTAAAAGGAAACGAAGCTTGCCGAGTTTCCTTTTAATGAAAAATTTATACAACGAGTGGTATATCATTGATACAGCGTACATACTGTACATATATTTTATTTATATCACATACAAATGCATATATTTGCCCTTTGAACGAAGTTCAGATTTACTACAAGCAGCCGTGTATTGACTTACTGAATGAACTCCTCAGATTCCCGAGTGTGTCCGCTACAAAATGTAGTTCTATGCCTTCAGTGGCTATTTACAATCACCTCTGCATATTGATAAGTTGATTGTTTTCATTTCTTGATTTCTATTTTTCTCCACATTGATTAAATCAATATAATATACACTTATGATTTAAACATGAAAGATGGTTGTAATGATAAAAGTAGAGCAGTAGCAACACTTGGATAGCTACACCATTCAGATACCGGCTCATGGAAATTAATGTAGAATAGAAACTAAGCCATCTGACGAACCAACAGGAGGCAATTAAAATATTTTAACATATTTACAGTTGATCCAAGTCATTATTCTGCTTTAGTAACAGTACAACCAACCACAAACTCTCTCTCTCTCTCTCTCTCTCTCTCTCTCTCTCTCTCTCGTCGGTTTGACTTTAAAACTCTGTCTCTGTCTCTGTCTCTCTTTGGTCGGTTTGACCTTAAAACTCTCTCTCTCTCATCCTTTGGTTGGTTTGACTTAACTTTTACCATCATTCATAAGTCCAGAGATATCGTGGGATGACACAAACGAAAATCCTCTACATTTGCCATTTCATTGATTTTAGCCCGTATCCTGCTATGATGGTCGAGAGAGAGAGAGAGAGAGAGAGAGGCCTTTGGACATCTTCATATTTAAATAATAATAATCGATTTTTTAGAACATTGTGGTATGTTTAAGAAAAAACAACAAAACATAATATTAAATATATCACAGTATGTGTTCCACATATCCGAGGAATTGACTGGTTTACAACTTTGTATCATTGATAAACACTGTAGATAAATACCAAGGAAAGTGCACATGTATCATTACGATGAACCATATTGTTGTAGGTTACTTGGTGTAATTTTTATTTCAAGGTTTTAATCCAGCCCAAATTCCTTTACTCTCTCATTCCACATTTCTGCGCAGTTTGTCCGTTATGCATGAGAGGGGAGGGGAGAACAGAAAGCAGAAAGGATTGTAATGAAAATATGTACCATATTAAATTCATTTAGAAAACAGGGATTATTAATACTTTTCATCAATATTTTCATACGTCACTAGTGACTAATGTGAGGAAATTGATCATTGATTTAGAATCAACTGTAGACGCTCGTGAGAATGTTTATGTGTGTGTATTATTGCGCCATGGGCGGATCACAATTTGATATACCAATAGTATTGGTATATCAAATTGCTTTATACCAACACTTTAAATGCATGTTATTTTTGTAATGTATGTGGTATATATATATATATATATATATATATATATATATATATATATACAAATTGAGACGTTTACTCTGCTTTGATATAGTCCTTGATGAACAGATGGGTAGCATTGACGAAGGGTGAGATATATCATTAGAAAAAATACTTATGCTGCCTATGGTTTGAAATCAAAATGCCGATTCTGGAGACCCTGATCCTAGAAAGTGTTTGTCACAATTAAATTTAACAAACTTCCAAATAAATGTAGCACTTAAAAACCAGGCCTTGTATTTCGCCATTGTAAAACCTTTGACAGATTTTCTTTTTGCATGCTTTGCAATGAATACATTTTGGAGAAGTGTGCTGTGACGACCTTTGTTGTTCAAATTTGCACGACGTTTAATATTGGAACATTTTAATTGCAACATTGTGTCAATGTGCAGCGTTTAAGTCACATAACTAATTCATTTACACTCCGGTTTCAGTGTTTTGTTTAGTTTTGTTGTTTGAGCACGCAAATCACAGCTGTCAGCATTACTCATTAATATTCGTTGATCTCACATATATGATAGTTTGAATATCGTATATTTGATAACTTGGGATATATATTTTTTTGATTTGTCTGTGTATGAAAGTCAAAGAATCATTCATTGGATAAAGTAACTATTACATTACTTGTAGTGTTATGGCCTCGTGTGCACGTCGATACCAATGCTTCTACTATTGAGCAACTACTCTAAATGGCAAATAAGTGACAAAAATCGGTCCAATCGGTCTAAGGCCGGCATTGTAGCCAATTAGGCCTACATGTGAATGTCTTTTCGCTTCAGATTACAATTTAAGAACTTTTCCACGTAAAGGGTTTTTATCAGCTGTCTTGTGGATTTATTTTAATCAGGTTTTCTAGTCTGCCCTTTTATTTGGTGGTGTGTGACTTGCGTTCGTCCGTCCCTGCGTCAGCTGACCTTGTAATATTACGTCTATCTGTACAATGACTTTCTTGGTTAACTTGGATATATGTTGCCATTCTCAGACTGCTATTGTTAAAACTTATCGGATTTATTTTTTTATAGTCTAATTTTAGCCACTTATTCGTGTCACGTATATTGCAGATACAACATCAATGGAATTGTTTTTGAGCAGAGGATGTTGTCATACCACCTTCGTGGTGGATTTTCAGGTTGATCGTGTACATTTCATTTGTGCAAGCATGTCTTGCAAATTTTTCTCTCCTTAGAATAATCAGTGATCAGACGGGCCATATGAATATTTTGGACAGTTTTAGGAAATTTGGAATAAAATATTGTCTTGAAATAAATAATGTTCCTTCTGCATTTTATACTGATAGATAGATTATATTTTTAATTATTTTCATCGCACAAGCTCGTCTTCAGTTTCATTCATCTTTGAGATTTTATTATTTTATTATTGATTTGTAATAAAAATATAGATATATATTATAACTTATAAATATCAGTCATAAATAAATAGTTGATTATTGTTTCTTTTAAAAACTATTTTAAGCGTTTTAAAACATAATAATTTCATTGTGGGTTTGTAATGCAAGAAGTTATTTTTAAACAAATAAGACATGGACATGTATGAGTTGTGATATCTAGTATCAGATCTCATTTGGTTTCATATTTGAAAATAATTTTATTCTTTTTAATGAAATCGGGCAGTTAGCATCGCAGAGATTATACTACTCCGGTCGACAAAAATAAAGAAAAGAAACAGAAAAACAATGTGCATGGTCTACCTCATTACAGGAGTTTTAATTTAAACAAAATTAAAAAAAAAAAACAACATTATTTGTGACATAATAGAGACTCGTTAAACTGTTGCTCCAATTATTACTAAAATTCTCTTGTCTTTGCCCTTCGACATTACACTGGTTATTTTCAACAGAATATCTGCACCCACCTCCAACCAAAAATGAAATAGTCAACATTAACCGCGAGCACTTCTTTTCTGCAAGTTTCGTATAAACAGCCGTTAAAATTAGATCACCTTGAGTTTAGACGACACATATTAAAATCTCGAAATTTGTCCTATTTATTTCACTTTTTCCTCTTTCCACGCGTGATAACAAAGACGAAACCGTTCTCCTGTCGAAGAGGGCCTTCTGTACACTATTACCTGATATAACAATTACATCACCAATCCACGCAACCATCCCAACTACTGCTACCACAACATGGATGAAATCTTTCAGTTATGTTTGAGATACTAATATTGCTAAATAATTTTCAGTTATTCTCAAAAACCAAGCATAACACATTTTTGAAATACTTTTAAAAGGGAAAGGAAACTAAGCGAACCGTGTTTGTGTACCGAGTCCTTGAACTGTTGGTACGGTTGCCACGTCTTTTAATGTCTTTAGTGCGTATCTATATGACTTGCAGCAAAAGTATATACCCAGATACAGATATGGAGGCCAGTCGCATGCATTGTTATATTGGCCAAATATGTATTTGCTACTCTCAACAGCGCCCCTCTAATAAAATTTTTTAAAAAAATCCCAAAGCTTGCACATGTAACACAATATACACAATATAATTGTAAAATAAAACCAAACGGTTCTGATGCATTTTATCACAATGATACCATTTCCGCACTCTGTGATAAATTTTGTGTATTTTTTGTTTCCATTAATAATATCAGGTTTCAACGAATAAATCTTATCTTTCTGTGGTCTCTGTACAATAAATAGGCAATTAACCGATCTTCTCATTTTTGATGATATTACTAAAATTGTTTTCTAAACTGAGAGAAACTAACATAGATACGTACTGTGCTAGTGCCCAGACCAGTTTTTAATTCTTTATTTTTCCAATATTTAGTTATTTTTATAGGATCAGATTTCATTTAAACATGAATCAATCCAAGCCTTCTTTCCACTTGAGTGTCCAGTGTAGGTTTAGGGGATGCTATTTGTTTTTCCACTGACGCTGAGTTTTCTTTGCTATGACATTGGTGAATTGTTTTGTAATTTAGGCGTTTCTATGTTCGCACTCGCTATCTGTCTATATATCTATATATCTATCCACACAAAGGGACACATACATTAGAGTATTTTTTTTCACATCACATCTGTCTTGTAAGCTTTGCATGGTGAATAGTAGTATTGTTTCGTTCAGATGGTTATCAAATTTTTATGTGTAGCATAAATGTATGCTATACATGTGCTTAATTGGCACGTTAATTTACAGTCCTGCATGTTGCAGTATTATGCTACTATGTATGAGCTCTAATTACGAGAAAATGAACGAGGTTTGGACTTGAGCTTCCTTTTATAGCTAACATTTGATTCATTTTCTAAACGTGTAGACACTCATAATGGTAAATCTGGGCCGCACGTTGGGATACCCCTTTATTGGTGGGTGCCCTTGAAAAGTAATGTTGTAGGAAACGCAGCTACATTCCTCGCATTTATTACAGAATAAACAACTAAAATTGTAAACAAAAATAACATATATCAAGACAAATTTTAGATCAGTGATCGAAAGGAACTTGATGTTTTAAATATTAAGATTAGGTCGTTGTGTATTTTTTTTTTTTTGGCCATAATATGTCCATATTTGTCTGTGAAGATGAATGTACCTCATTTTCCATACGTGAATAAAGCGAACAGTGCAAATCACAGCAAATGTTGAAGGATAAAGCGAGAAAAAGAAATTAACACTATTTCCAACTAATCCAATGGATCAAATATTTACTCAAGTAAAACCATAGCTGCGTATTTCAACCCAGGTAAAGTAGTTCTGGGTCACACAAACTACATTTCATTCAACGTGTGTTCAAACGCTATAGCTTCTACCAGTGTAAACAATAGTAAATATTCATTCAATGACACTTTGAGATCACATTTTTATGGAGTTAGAGGAGAAAAGTTAATATTAATACTTATAATTTCTACTACTACTACTACTACTACTACTACTACTACAAATTTTATTACTACTGGCAATAATAACAAAACACACGCATCTATGAAATCCACCAGACCCATATTAAAGATAGTAACAAATTTAAATTCTTGTCTAAGTCAGACAAATTCCCTACTGGCATAAGTTCCCTCCCGGATCCGCCACGTAATTTCCATATAACCCCCGCCACCTCCAGCGCATTCTCGCACATTGCCTTGATTACATGTGTTTTAACGCACTAATTTTGCATTATCGATTCTAGCACGATTAATATTTTGATATTTATTTGTGTCAATGCACTGTATTTATGACCCACGCATAGATATATTCACGTACTGTTAGTCCTTCCCATTTTTGTTGTACCTATTTACGTATTTAGAGAAAAGCTGTCGCTACGTTGCGAGAACTTGTAGCCTGACCCAGTGTGCTATAAATGTGGCAATCAAATATGTTTAAACCAAGTAGTAATAACTAATAATTACGGTGGATAAATTTCAGATGGCCATTTGTTGGACGTTTGCAAGATATACTTTTTTCGATCCTGAATGGAAGCATTATAGAAGCAAGTAATGGGTAAGACAAAATCCAGATATTTTAGTCACTAAATGTGATGTTGTTTATATTCGTTTGATAGTGTCCAACAATGGCAAACAATGTTATTATGTAGCTTTCACGTTCTAAGACACAGAAAGTAGATCAATGACGCACTTGGCCTTAAGATTTGAAGCAGCAACTTTGAAATAACGCATACTCATGCTGATAAACATGGACAAGAATAATCTATTGCAATAAACAAGAAAGCCATGGGGTGAAATATATTTTTTTTCTTTTAAGGGTTCATTATATTTATGTATGTTCTGTTTATCTTTTCTTATCTCCTAGTACTTTATGTTCACAACCCATGCAACCTCTGGGATACAGAATAAGTCCGTCGCACTCTTTTGCATGTGGTTAAAGGTTGGAAACTTTCCGCCATTAATCGGAAAAGGAGATCCGGAAGTACAAGAGCGGATCTCATTGTGTGTACATGTGTTTACCAAATCATGTCATATACAATTGTCACACCGCACGGCGTTTCTAAAACAACTTTATACAAGATTGTTACGGTGGAACTATTTGTTTCTTTATGGTATTGTAGCTCGTGTTTCCATCAGTAATGTATAGGAACCAGATATGAGTACCGGGTCCAATAGCTGAGTGCAAAAATAACCAGCTATTCCTACCAAGTAAAGACATCCGAGATTAGAGAACACGCTCAGTCGCATATTGAAGCGTCGCTCCTTATGCACATAACTGAGTACAGCGGCAATATTGATCACAGATACTTTATTGAAGTTGATTATTATACCTTGAACAACCTCACCCTGCTCATAATAATTATCTATTATCATCAGAAGCGTTGTTTGCGTTTGGTTAGTTGGTGAATCATGACCGGAATTTACTGAAGGTACCAAGCTTTTTCCGAACCTCAAGACCGAAATCAATTATGTGGTATACATACGAAACCATACTTGAGACTGTAAATGAGTGTAAGTAATGCCCAATGAGTGCTTGAATTTCTTCAACACGCTTTGATAGATCCATGCATTCAAAATGAATAAAGATCTGAGAACCAAACAACTACTTTGAAAAAGATTTCTGCAACCTCATGGATAATTGCTTATGTGGTGAGACGACTGAGTATTTATGAAATTGAATTCAAGCCGACCCTTTTCATCACACTAAATCAATATAAGCCTGTAGGCTTGTTGTTGAACCGGCATTTGAGTCAGGAAATATATTTATCGCTATTGATAAGAAATATACAAAGCGCAAACTGACAAAACATGTTGGTTCGTCGGTACTTGACCAAGTCATTTTGTCAAGATCGTGTCAAGATGCTTTATTCCGACACCATCTCACCCATGATGCATATAACCAGCAATAATGTGTTTTCAGATATCGTATCAAACGCACTAGCTAGCGCTTTTGACCACATCGATGATTCTAATGAACATCCGTTGCTTGTCAACAGCAATAAAAATATTGGCAAATTCAAACATGTATTCTGGAGTAAAACAAACAAAGAATATGTGCGACTTCAACCTCAAATGTACCCAGTTATGGTTGAAAGAAGTAACATGAAAAAGGCAAAAGGAGTCTTATGAAAATTAATATCAGGCATGATAGTTATGTGGGATTTATTCGAGAGCGATGTACATCCAGATACAACAAACATGATTGGGTCACATAAACATCGTATAGGTGTAAACGTAAGTACTTCTGCAAGCTGGTTACCGACTTCTTCCATGTGATGGGTATTTCATGATGGAATAACCACTTAATCGATTGGATATTATGAGTTTATGTGATCAATACTTTAACGTAATAAAATAGATCTTCGTGATTGCGTATATGACGAACGACTTGCAAATCTTCTTGCACCAATGCTCTGCTCGGTGATTTTGGTCTACTTCGTGACGCTGCTCAATGATAACGTATTGGGTTGTCTTGGAAAATCAAATCTGTTTGAAACTATAAGTAAACCAATGAACCACACTGCATGTTGTTCCACCTCTCTGTGTATTACTAACGGAAGGGGTTGTGAACTGATTTTGTGTGCAAGAGTGTCGGTCTTTTCTCAACCGCATTAGATGGTTTTAATATAATTACACGAGTGGCTTTATTATTCTGTGCTTTTATGACTAAATGCAGGTCGAGTTACCCATTTATGAGATCCGAGTGCGAGCACTCCTAGATCTCATTAATAATCTTTGTCCGTATTGATGTCCAAATAGCAATTCCGCGAGTGTGCGATTAAATTTCACAAAAAATAGTTTGTTCACGATGTATATTAACATGTCCAACACGAACTCACAAATATTTTGTCAAGTTCGCAACAAAGCATCCGATGCATTCTTTTTTCTTGTATCGACGCTTGGTAATCGTATTCATGTTGATGACCGGCGTGCATAGGGACGTGTAAGCTCATCAGTGACAATTGCAAAATATTTTGACATTAGCTGCTCCGCTTCTTTGTATATTCTTGCAACACTGAAAATGGTTAACACGTACTTGTATAGGCTTATACGTGTATTATCATGTGGAAGAAAGACTATTTCAGCCAGATGATCCTCTTTTAGTGTTTGTACATCAAATCTACCATGTGAAATATTTCTTGGTACTGAGAGATAAATTAGCTACAATGCTTGATTGGCCAACAATGCTCTCTTAGCACCATAGCTGACTCTTACCACGCTTGCTAATTTTTCAACAGCAGCCTCATCAATAACCACTCTGGATTGTAATATATTTTTTTAATAAAATCCGCTCAGAAACCATTATATCAATATATTTCACCTTCACTGGCCACCAAGTGTAATCATGGCCTATATAACCCCCTCGATGATCCATTTAGTGATTACTCCACTAGCACAAGACTCTGATGAGACCTACATTGGAACGTTGAAGTGCAGGGATGATATCGTTTGATGATTTATAAACAAGCTCATATAGGTAGCATAAAACTACCAGTGCAAACAAAAAATGCACAACTGGCATATTGGGATTACTCTAGTCCACCAACATTTAGCAAGACTTTCATAAATGTTATGTTCATTTCTTAGGCATAGCACAAAGACCTTGTTAAACGTAAGTATGTGTTGCCACTCTCAGACAGCTATGTTTAAAATCTAGTAATGTTTTTGTTTATTTTCTTTCCAAACCTCTAATTCTTTGCCATTTACTGGTGTACCGTTGATGTTTACTGCATAATAAAAATGTATAGGAATTGTTGGTGAGCAAAGAATAACGCCATTTCATTTTCGTGTTTTTATTTTCTGGTGGATCTTTTATATTTTATCAAGACATTCACATTCGTGCTGGAATATCTTACAAGTGATTTTGCTTCCTTCAGAACAATTCATGGCCAGCAGGGCTATAAAAATAGGATGGAAGATTTTCGGAATTTAGGAACAAATATTATGTTTAAAGAAATTACTTTCTCTTTGGAATATTTGTTCCGATGGGTTGATCCTATTATTAATTATTTATCGGACAAGCTCGATTTCAGTTTATATCTTCATTTGAATTTTGATTTAGTATTATGTTTGGTAATATATGTTTGAATACTCAACGCAAATTATAAAATGTCAGTCACAACTAAATTCATTATTGTACTTTTCAAAACTATTTTTTGTTCTCGAACATATTTCATGTTAAGTACGCTGTTGCCGTGAAATTAATTAGTTCCAAACCAGAATAAGATGATCGTTAATTCGTTGTAATAACTCGTAATCAAATGTCACCTGCTTTCGTATTTGATAATACTAGTAGTGACATTACCGAAATGACTTGAAAGTGAACGTTTCAGTCAAGAAGATCAATCGATATCAAAAGTAAAAATCTATGGTATGCCTCATTACTATAATCTAAATTAAAAAATTTCAAACGAAAAGAGAAAATGTCCTTGTTCTTGGAGCGCTATATGCTAAGTTAAGCCAATTCTTCAAATATTACCAAAAACTTCAGTAGTTGTCGCCCTTCGGCATGACACCAGGTGTTGTTAACAGAATACATGCAACCAAACACTAAAACAATAATATAGATAGACCTCCCCCCACATATATAAAGAACTCATTCTTATTTGTTAAACGCGCCTGTTCGATGTCCGTGGATTAGATGTGGTTGAGATTGATCTGGTGATACTTAGATGCCGTGAGCATATTTTAATTTACCTATGCAGCGCCGGTTAAGTTCTTGGAAAAATCGACATATTGTCTCTAATAATGAAAGTGAACATATCAGATTTATTAGATGACGCAGAAACAATTTCCAAATCCAAAACTTTCGTAAAGTCGGTGATTTAAAGCACCTAATAAAAATAAAAAGCGCAAAATATTGTGACAATTATCGTAGGTGTCACTAGTATCCTTTAATGAATTCACACCCACGGATTAAGTTTTCTTCTTTCCCTCTTTCCCTCAACTAGTTTTGTGATGCTAGTATCATAAACTCTTAATTTGTACAGTCAATGACATTTTCAGGGGCGAAGCTGCGTCTAAAACTCAATCGTAGGTATTTTCCTAAATTAATCAAAGTTATTCCGTAATTAGTCTTCAAGCATTCGATCTATAGTCTCACTTCAGTAAATATCAAAAAGTCTTATGGAGTGAATTATGTGGGAAATATATACTTCTGAGGGAGACACACTTGATAGTTCATATGAGACATGTTAATTTGGCCCTGAGTAGTGTAAATAAGATATAATGTAATATATGCATTAATATTTAGTAACGGTGCCGTTATTGATGCCGTCCCAAGTTTCGGGATGTGTGAGAAGTAAAGAAGAGTAAACAGTTTTGGTTACAATTTGATAAGCCCAATTGCAATTTTGCTGACACGACAAAATTGGCTGGGAAAATGGGAGTAAGATGCCGTTGACTTTCGCCACACATGGTTTCCGCTCTTTTCCCTCAGTCTGAGAATAGGAGAAAATAATTTGCTCCATGTATGTTGAACACATAATTTGACAGGTCACCAAAACGTTGATTCTTGTCATAAACATTTGCTTATTTGGCAATAAATCATCATAGTTCTGCGTAACGTAGTTGACAAGCGTTGTGAAAGTCTTCCTCATCGTTGTAAATGTGACGAAAACTCGGCATTTGTGATTTGACAACGCTCTTCAACTAAAACCTCAGATGAAAGCAATTTTTATGCAGCATTGAATAAGTGTTTGTTTCCATGACAAATCTCGATTATCTTCCTTAGCATAGTTACTTCTCTTGTATGTTATTACTTCTTAGAAATCTATGCATTCTTTGCTAACTTTAGTTTCAATTTTAATTGATGAATGACGGATTCAATCAGTTAGGAAACTCCTTCAAGTAAATTAACTTGGTCCAAATGAAGAAATTGTCATCAATACACCTAGCATAGAAAACTGGCAGCATTTCCGACGAAGAAAAAATATTTGTTTCTGCCATTCAGAAAATACAAGTCTGCCTGAGATGGAACAACCCTCTTTACATAGATTTACCTTTAAATGCAGATAACATTTAGCGATAATTTCTCAAGACAAATTTTCAGAAAATTTAAATTTCACCAGTGTGTTATAAAATTGTATTGTGGGTTTGAAAACAACGCGACATATGGTCATAGACTTTGTTTTGCTGGACCCGATAATGGAGCCATGAACAAGGCAGGTTTTGATCAGTTGTTGAATTAATTAATCTGAGTAACAAGTCTTATAGCGTATAATTGTTTATCACATCACTGTCACCCCTATGAATCCTACTTTCACTGGATAGTAGACCTTAGTTTGGCTTGGGTAAATGTATGCATGAAATAGATAGGAAACCTAATATTTGTTTGACACCCAGAAAGACATGTAGGTTGCTCATTTTAATGCCATTGTCGGTTATTTCTTCTTTCTTATAAACATTATTTAGCTTCTGTATGCAGATTTCTCCTGTCGTTCAAATATGTAACAATCCAGCTTTCCTGCCAACTTTTGAGTTTGGTGTTTGTTTTGAATTAGCTCAACATATACACACAAATTTATATTTATATGGTTTGCAAAACTGGTCTGCTCGTTATCTTCATTTTGCATTGAAATATTCCGATGTCCAATTTGGATGTCCTTAAAAAATTAGGCGACAAAATGCTCTTGATGTTTTATCAGTTAAGCTTAGGTCTCATAGTAATTTATCTACCTTGCCAGATCACGTAAGGAATGCATAACGACTATACAGGCACAAACTGTCCAAGTATTCGGACAGAAAATCGCCGCTGAAACACGTAAATGTTTACATGGGTTACAAGGTAAGGCAGATACTCGGCATTAGTTAGGCACAGACAAACATTCATTAAACCTATGTTCAAACACTATAATATGTGCTGTTTCTTATCAATACACATATTCGTTCTTCGACATGTTTAAAAGATATTTTTATGGATTTGCAGGGGAGAATTTTAGAATTAATATATTGTCAGAGTTTGATATTAACTCAGGTATGCCCTATGTGTGTGGTTTAATGTACCCACGGATGCAGTTGTCCAAAACATTCATTCCTTGACATTTAGAACCGATATATTTTAAAACCAAACGGCGCAAAATATATATTTCGCAGCTACTTGCAAATTGTTAATAAAATCTATGAATATGGGATGTAATCAAATACAAAACAAATTTGACTAAATGGCGGCTTTTCGGACCTAGCAAATATTTACTACCACAATTCAGCTATGTGAATGTTTGCGTGAAATGAGCAACCGTCTTCCACAAAGATGTACCGTCCCTTGGAGATATTATGCCAAATTGTAAGGAAATGTATAATTTCTCCATTTGCTCCATTAGTATCCGAATTATCAAGCAATACCTTTCTTCAAAAAGCCAAATCAAAATCGTTGTTTATTTCATTATAAAAATAACAGAGGTCAGACAATGATGTAAGTGCCACCTGTATAGTACCGAGCTACAGAAAGTAGCTTGCATCTAAGCGTAGAGGTTTTATTTGGTTATGCATTTCATTGTGAAAGATTCCTGACAGGTACTAAAATATAATGCGCAAGAATGTATATCGGGGACGGACGCTATTTTTATGCAGCAATTAATAAGAGTCATTTTACTTAAAGTATCTCAACATATCTCTCTACACAGTTATTATGGAATATTGAAAAAAGAATCGTTTTGTTCTTGGTAACTATTTTATTGCTGGTGTAAAAGCAGTGTGGTGCAAGTGCACTAATAACATTAGTGTGAAATATGCTTAAGAACCTTCTTTTTGTTTGAATCGGTATTAGAACAATGAACCCGCTATGATCTGATCAGCCGTTGATTTCATTAAGCGTTGCAGAAGTTGACAGGTATTGACGTGTATGTTTGTGATGGTCTATCACGGCACTATTAACCCTTGGAATCAGAGAGAGAGAGAGAGAGAGAGAGAGAGAGATATGGTTTGCAGAACTTGTCAGCTTGTTATTTCCTGTTTGAGGAACTAATCAGAATGCTATTTACTTGTTTCAGCGAAATATTCCCAATTCGATATATATTGGGTGTCCTTGAAACCGCAGGTAGAAATGCACTTGATGTTTTATATTTTAACCTTAAGTCCTGCAGTCATTTCTTTTTCATGCCAGAATTTTGTAAGGATTACTAACGACTAAGCAGGTTAACACATTCCCAGGTATTCGAGCAAACAAAGCGTCGTTGAAATATGCGATCATTAAGTGCGTAATACTGCCCTGATACGGCGGTTACTGGGTTATATTTGGGCTCAGACTGATAACGATTCAACCTGTGATAAAATATTATCATCCAGGGGAGTCCTACCTTTCTGGCTTTTGACCAAAGCAGATATCATCCTAAAGGGTGCCGGCCGCCTGAACAATTAAAATTTCTTATCAGTATTTATAAAAATGCATATTTTTAAAAGGGCTACCTACAGTACCGGGACTTGCACAGAGTGAGGCACTGGACCGCGGGTTTGACATGCCTGCTATAATCTGTACCATATGTTACTGATCAATATACGTGTTCATTCTCGGACATGTTTAGACACCATTCCTATGGATGTATAGTGGATAAATAATAATAATAATAATAATAATGAATAGAAGATGATTGCCAAATACAGTTTGAAACTTTAGTTTTAGTCAATTATTTGCATTTGCAGATAAGTCGTCCCGCTTTCACACCACGTGGATACAAGTCACAATATCATTTAAAAATAAATATAGACTATTAGTCTGTAAAGCATAGATAAACACCAAATTTTTTATTCGCAAACTGATATGTAATGTTGATTTATATTCGTTTAATCGTGTTCAGTATAGGCAAACGCCTCTCTTCTTCAGGTTGAGTTATAGGCACTAAATAAATAGAAACACACGTCTTCCCAAGAAAGAAACAGCTTCTTAAAATCTGAGATGGTCTGAGTGACACAGCTATCGGCATACTTTCGGATATGATTGACATCGAAATTTGTGAAGTAAGTTTGATGGTTTGCAAACAGAACGCATCGTGGCTTATACCGGAAAATATTGGAGAACCCGATCACTCGTTAAAGACAAACCAATATGTGATATCACTGGTGCACATAGAAAATAAAATAAAATTGACCTTTTCAGTTCCCATAGTCTTGACTTTGTTTTTCTAACATATGTTTGAATATAATGAATCGTTTTCAGCAATAATAGCTACCTATCTCCGTCTGAATAGTTTCTTTCACAGCGACTTTCTTTCCCTTATTCTGACTTAAAGTTAAACAATGTCTGCTAAAAAGTTTCATGTTTCATAAATGCGTCATAATAGGGAAAATGACCTTGTCTTTGGAGGAATTGTTTAACTTCAGTTAGATGGGGATATTAGAACCATCGTAAATATCCTAAAAACCTCAGAAAAATGCATTGTCCCCAATACAATCTAATCAGAGGCCGTCTTATTCTTTAAAAAATGTCTTTGTTTAGCTAACAGAAAAAGAAAGAAAAATAAAAGATAAAAGTAAACAAAATAATACAAAATACAAAATATCCTCCTTGGTGGTTACAATGCAAATGTTAAGTTGGTTTAAAATATCTAATGTGTTAACTTCAAACAATAAGAAAGAGATACCTGTATGTTTTAAAAAAGAACTAGAGTGACATATTATTTTCAATGACGACAAAAATTTTACTAAGCAATATCACCCTTTGAAACAAGGTGGCTAAAATCATGAATACATAGTCAATTTCTTTCTTTAGATGAATCTCAGGAAATGGCACGTAATGGTCAACCACAAAAATAGCAACGTTTTTGACGAGCGGTAGTTGTGCTGGTACCTCGCATACTTCATCTAAAATAATACCTCCAGCCATTCAGTTGTTATATACCTCTCTTGACATTTTGTCTATTTTTTTTTTTTTACTTTTTACGAAGTAGCACTCTCGTATCATTCAAATGTTCTCTACTGTGCTAGTTTTGGTAGACATTTCCTACGCAAGTCAAAGATTTTGCTAATTTTTATTTAACGGTGTACTAGGTCTGCATCTGATGCCCCATTATGATTGCACGAACTTCACGCATTGCTTCAGTACAATTTACAATATAATATCGGTGCATTTTACTGCAGGACTCTCTTCGAAATGTAAAGCAAAAGGGAACAACATTTGCTGGCACATCTTTCTCAAGAATTTGCATGCATCCTAGGGATAATATTATTTGAAAACACTAATCGAGACTACTCTTGTCACAGACGTTATGGCTATGTATAATTGCTTAATTAATGTCTGATGTTCTATTGCTTTGCGGACGAAATTATCTAGTGTAATGTTCTTATTAAGCAATAAACAGAGGCATTAAGTGATTCTTATGATAAACTCGAATCATTATCTAATGAAAGGAAACATGTAAACGTTTTATGTCTGGTGTACACTTTATTTCCTATGAAATGAAAATATGTATCTGATGTACAGATAATGGACAAAACCTATTGCCGTCAGGACAAAGGTGTCCTTTACATATAAAAAGTCAACCTTGCCGTCGTGAGTATAAGCCGAATGCTTGTTGAATGAAACCAGAAAGACGGACTGATTCTTGACATTTATGAGCCGACGTCATACAGACCTTGTTTTTGCCTGAAACATGCTGTTGCATAGGGAAAGACTGCAAGGGGGAGTGTTGGTAATATAATTACATAAAAGAAAATTATAGTTCACAAAGAACAAACACATAGTTTCCACATTACAAGGATTAAAATGACTGAAGTCTGTAATAAAACCTATTGTTCATATGCTCTTTCAAGTCCGTCATTTCCTAGATTCCATTTATACAATACCTGCTTTAATAATATCAACTTAATTATAGATTTCATAGTAATTAAATCAGCTCATTATTTGACAGTCATAACTTTTATATTTAAAAATCGAACTGTGCTGAAGATTTAAATATTTAGGAGACCCATGCAAACGGTTATTTAAACGTATGAGTATGCGATCTAATCAAATGCAAAAAAAAGTAATCAGCGATTAACCATTGCAAAATAAACATATTAAGCAAACAAAAAAATAAATAAGACATTTTGAAAACGACACACTTCTTTTCAATGAACGATATCAGTCAATTAATTTGCAACTATGGTCGCATGTTTCTAAGATCTGTGTACCGCATTCATAAAATTACACTAATAGCTAAACCAAAACTTAGAAATTATGCTAACGTCCATGAATTTCAGCTCCCTAAGATATATGGTTTCTCTAACGCTTATTCTGATTGACAGGAGTTTTTTTATATAAAATTATTCGAGATGCAATAATGAAAATTTATGTTTGTGCGTGACTAATGCGTTTGTACGTATGTGTTTCTCATTTGTTAGGTTCAGAACTCACATTTTAGAATTTCAGTGATGTCTGATATCGAAGCCCTTCGTGAATACGTGCTAAATATTAGTACTTCTTCTCAATATACCATATACATCATAATAAAATAAATATAATCAGCGAAAACAGAGAGCAAGGTAACAGTGTGGTATTAATAAATATATTTTGGAATCAATGCACCTTCATTTCAGTTCCAGAGACTTCTCCATGCGTTTGCAACTATGTCCACATCCCGTGGATCCTGCACCTACAAGCTGCCTAAAACATTCAATTTCAAGAATATATGAAAGAAGGAAAGAATCATTACAAAATCAGTGTAAATGGGATTAACACTATCCATGCATGGCACTTGCACTAACATAAGAACACTCAAAAATTATGAGTGACGCGTCCCCTCGCCCCTTCTTAATACACCCAAAACTTTCATACAAGCAATTTTAAAACAAAAAGTCATAAAAAGAAAAGAAAAATATAAAACTCTCACATACCGCTCCAACGTATGCAAAATGAATCCAGTTTCTTATCTAGTGCACGCTCCTTGTCGATGCCCGTATAATGCAGGTGGCAGGTGTTGCCCACATTTAATTTTCAGCAAATCTTTAGAGCCGTGTGCAATACCCGGGGATTTGTTCAGTTATCGGAATAACTGACCCACTTTCTTATATTGCCTTGATAACGAAAATAGTGCTAGAAATACTTTTTGAACTGATCTTAACCTGAACATGAAACTTGTATCATTCCCTTACTATATTGTTAACTCTACTGTCTTAAACACTTAAAAACACGCACGCTTGCACCTTCTAAACGCCACGTATATTCGTGATGCCGGGCACTTAACAAAACCTACTATGAGCTTGAAAAGCAAGGCATATATTTTATAAATTGTAATACAAGTAACTAGTACTCTGCAACACATCCAGCCTTTGAGATGTCGTAAATTACTGAATCAGCAACTGTTCAATCTGGACAAATTGACATAAATGCAGTCTCATAATCTCAAATAAAACCAAATGATGTTATCAAATTATAGATATTTCTTCTTTATCTCTTTGTTTGCAAAACATAGATATATGATTCTAGGGTCGAACCATGTTCTACTGTCTTTCCCTCAGTAAGCCCCCGCACCCAACGCCAAAATTTGTGTTTCATTGCTTACAATACGATCTAAGTAGCTGTTTGAACATGTCATGGAGTGAGGTATTGATAAATAGGAAGGATGTGAATAAATATTATAATTCATGAAAGAACGTCTAGTAGCCAATGTGTCACGTACGATATTAAAACAGCACGACGGATTCAGAGTTACTGAGGTTTTGTGATATTAAATCTGCGTGGAATGGAAGTATTTCAACAAGTTTAAACTGGCAGAAGGAATACAATAAAATATTATTAGGAAGGGATTATTCGGTGAAATAATCTATTGCCGGACAATATGTGGGCGAACCATGTCTATCAAAATGACAATCACTTCCACAGCGAAGGTGTAGGTTTTAGCGGAGGGAGGAAAACGGGACCGCCGAACGTTGTAAATAATCCAAGATACATATGAAATTATAAACTTTTCACGTGTTTGGTGGGATACATAATGTCTGGGAAACATTTTAAATGCTTATAAAATTTTGATTCATTTGAAGAAATTAATATAGTAGGATTATTTGTAAATTAATCATAGTCTGACTAAAATTAGCCTTTTAGTCGAGTGATTTGAAGTTTCCTTTATTCATTTTCTTAACAATCTGTTCCAAACTAAAGGGAGATAATAAATTAGGACCATGAATTATCGTGGACTTATCCACTGTGTAAAGCTGAACAATGCTAAAGGAGACGGCTTCCCTCTTGACATAATGTAATTATTGCATTGCTTAGTACGGGTCAAAGTCTTAATGTAGATTGCATGTTTTTGTGATTGATATTACCAGGTCTTCAGAAAACGCAAATCATTGTAAAATGTGACTTTGTTTATCAAACATTAAATGGGAATTTTATTTGTTTTGGGTTGCACTTTATGTACTAAAGAGTTTAAAAACAGGGCAAGAAATCAAGAGGTATCTACAAATCGTGAATTGCATAACTTGGTTTATACTGTTTTATGCCTACCATAAGTTCTCGATGCAGTATGCAGTAAATAGTGTGGCTCGGAATTATTTGTTATGTATTGCAAAATTGTGCATTGTTGCCTGAAATATTGGCTTTGTTATATGTCCATCAACATCATCATCATCATCCAAGGAGCCATTGGACCCTACCTTACACATCCTGACCACTGTGACAAAAAAATGCAAACTAAAAAGGTAGTGTAATGTCTCACGATCATCTGGACTGGCACAAACAATCTAGCAAGGCATAGTGCAAGGGTGCATGAGAAGAGGTAGACAGAAATGTAGGTAGGAAGACAAAATTAAAGAATGGACATGCATGGGCTTTGGAGATTCCCTAAAGGTAGCTGAGAACATGGAAGGATGAAGATAATTGATGGCGAAATCATCCGAGATGCTCCAACAGCCTCCTGGGGTCCGGGTTGATGATGATATCGAATATAAATAACTTTGGTTATATAGAACTGAAATTATAGAAGCAGTGTAGATATAAATTGCGGGAATTGATGGACAAAACTGAACTTCATTTGGTAGTTCAAACAAAGAACTCAGTGGAACGTACCTGCTGGTTTCCTTCAAAAAGATAAGGAACTTTAAATTGTAATGATATGTTATAAGAGATTGCATGCCAAGAAGAAACATACATCACATGTGAATTTCTTAATGAATTTGAAATGGTGCAACCTACATTTGGTAGACATAAAAAAAAATATAAAATTCTTCAGCGCAATCTAGTAACTCTGCTACTCTCAGAAAATGTAATAGATTTTCAGTGTACATTCCACATTATTTGCGATGTAATAAACACCAGATTAGAATTATTTAAATGGTTCATATGATGTTATAGATATACTATAGTATCAGACACTGAGATGAGGATCCATTTTCATGGTTTACATTCTTGCCAGTACAGTAATCTGGAATTACAATATTAGCTGGTACACGTGATCGTTTTAAACCTTTGCAAAACGAAATATAAGCATTTGTTATTGTTCCAATGCACACATACCAATATGGAATCCGGTACATGTAATTTCCACTCACTGCCTTAAATCCATATGAGACATAACAAAAGAGATAGAGACTCGAGAAAAAGTATTTAAACACTATGAATACTGAAAATGAATGAAAGGATAATAAAAAATACTTTGCAGATGATGATTAAATATAATACTTATTCACGCATTTTGAATCCAAAAGAACAACAGGCCCTTTTAATATTGACTTATCGATTGTGTCACTGTTTTAATGAAACTCTATGTATAAACACTAATTACATGGGAGTATTAAAATGTACACGTCAATGATTTTCGGACTAAGCCACTGTATCAACATCGTATCAGTCAAGTCTCATAATATACAACAATGCTTGTCAGGTATATAATCACTGAATTACAGAATTAAAAACTTTAGCTTTCTCAAATCCACTAATACTTAATTCCTATCTTTCACTCAATGCCGCCTGGCGAACAAATATTTATTCAGTGTGGACTGTTCTGCTTAATGACTTATTCAGTTCGCTGACGGTCATTAGTAATACCATCCTTTTCCGTGATGACCTGCATGACCTATGTAGCATAGCAGATGTGGAAGTGTGATTTTAATTCTTCATTTGATTTTCTATTTATTGTCCACTCGAGTGGTAGAAGATGGTCTGTACATGCAACAGGCACAAACTAAGGAGTGGTTCCACTGTCTTTCAGTTTAAGTAGCATCTTCCCATTTTATTGTTGTCGGCTTCCTTTGATGATCAGCACTGAGGCGATGGATCTTGTCAGATGTTTTTTGTTTAAGTTTACAGAGGTGGTAGTATTGTTTCAGTGTTTTCAGCGTCCATTAATATTATTCATTCGGATGAAAACATGGTAGAATATTGATTTGTGCGCATTCATGTGGTGGTATTGTTTTCAAGATTACAGTGATGGCAGTTAGCGTCGGGAGTGAATTATTCCTATGCGTCCTTTCTTTTGGGTATTTGTGGAGGTTAGACCACAAAATTAAATATATACTTAAATGATAACTTTGGCTACGATTTAAAGTACCCACGAATTTTTTTGTTTTTTAAAAGCTTCGAAAAGTGAGCTTACAAAAATAGATTTCTACAGTTGGTCGATCTAAACACAGCATATACTATTATCATTGATATGCTACGTTTTCTTCATGCAATAAACCAGTATCAGTGACACAAGGTATTCTAAAGGCTAGATTATACTACTATGACAACATGGATAAAAGGATAGATCACATTTTCAAACATTGTTTTGGATGTAAACGGACTCTTCAAGATGTTAGTGACATGCATTTGTTTCTTCTTTCTCTTCTACATATGTTGAATACAGGGTCTACCAAACTTCGATAATGAAAACACAAAAATCATTTCAACATAAACTCTTTTAGTTTAACGTTATAAATGCCAATTATTGATATATCACCTGAATAGATGACTCCTTACTTCATTTTATTAGATGTTGTGTTAATACGCAGCTTCATTCGTAACATTTGAAAAGTACTGTTTTTTCAGAAGAAAAAAAAAGCGATGAAAGACTGCATGCATACATTCATAAAATTCGTCCAACACTATCCTGAAACAATGTGCAGTTTCTATTTCAACTGGTTCTTTTTATACTGACTCTACAAGAAACTGAACGAACAATTTAGATCACAATTTATCCCTTCATAGCACGTGCGCTCGTTGTAAATTTCCCACTCGCAGCATTATTGTGTTTCTTGGCGTTAATATGATATTTGGAGATAGCACTTCAGCGACTAGATTCTCAGACCAGGAAATACGTTCTTTCTTTTCCGCAGGCAGATACAGAAAGAAATGGACACGTGAGACACAAACATTTACCTTTGCATTAAATTATTTTAAATAAGTTTCTCTATGTATAGGTAGGGATGTCTTGTCTTCCTAATACATAACTCAGAAGATAACAAGGAATCGTGATCAGTATCAGACCAAACAAGAGGACAGTCGTGTGAGATAGAAAGAAGTGACCCATACCAGTAAACGACAAAACCCCTACTAACACACTGGCAAACATCTTTGAGATTGTGACACTCAGTGAACACAAATTCAGCTATTGTGATTTTACACGGTGACAGACCCAACAAGTTTCAACCCTGATGTTGCCAATCGATATATTGCCTTACAATATAATCCATCTGTTGTCTTCGCTAGTCAGTAGGTTCATGTATGGAGATTTTCTTTGTTAATACAATACCTTATTTTAAATCCTTATCCAAGGCAAAATAACTATTTTCTTGACATAATCGAGTATCGTTGTGATTCCGGCATACCTTATAGTTCTAAAACAAAATTGTGCATTGTTGCCTGCATGTAGGAGCCAGTCGAATCTATTTACCAGAACAGAAGATAATGCAATTATTTGCCGGGTGATAACGCTCGCAAGTATTAGAGAGACATTAAATTATTACTTCATGACTTCATGAAATCAAAACTTCATGACTATGTATGCTTACCATTATGAGGGACTAAGTTTGGATACGTATATAAAAAGTCATGAAATAGCAACTCAGAATGGTGTAATTGTTGTTGTTCCCAGATTGTGGCTCATTTCAAATGGAGACTTCCATCACATTTGTAAGCAAATGTAGGCCTTTAACTTAAAATTTAATAAAAGTTTACCATTTAAAATCATGGTAAAACTCAGAGAAGCAAAACATAACAATAGTCAGGTAGGCCAAAAACCCTACCATCAATCGCGGAAAAGTCAAGTATAGACTATAAATTATATAAAATCGATTGTGATTGTTGCGTTAATATGTGAAATGAATGACAGCCTCTTGACTGAATAGAATTTCTATGGATATTTCGGAAACTAACGCACTAGTTTCACCTTCTTAAATGTGAGAAGAGGAAGCAGTCTGCATCAGCTTTCGGGTCCAAGGCACATCATTAGAATGTTCTGTATTGATTTATTGGAAATAAAATAGATAATATTGATATATCTGTTGACAATTTCATACTGAAATAGTTTTGTAGGATGTAAATGTACTATTAAATTTGTTCTGAGGAGTAAAAAGAACATGTTTATTCCAAATCAGAGCAGCGAAGGATATATCAAAATCAGCAAATTATTTATTCAATAATATGATACAATAAACTGTATTATGATTATAAGACTCGAATTTATGATGAACTACTTTGTATGGAAATCTCCAGTCTTTCAGGGAGAACATATTACCATAGAAAACGTTGTTGATAGCAATTTTTTATCTACACATACAGACTAAGCAAAATATTTGCTTTCTCCATTATCAACATTTGCATACTTAATTAAAATATATAACGCTTTAAACGAAAGTGCATACAAAAGTGTTCACTATTAACACGCTCTCGTATTATATGTTAATTGTTCCTCTAGACTACAGGAAAGCTATTTCACTACTTTGCTAATGAAATGAACTTTTACGAGGCTACGTGATCATAAAGACCGTCTTCTTCGAATGCCGACTCATCTATTCAATTTGAATGCGTATTAAGTAAAGCGCACACTTCACTGCAGAGTGCGGTATGATGATAGATAGCTAGACTACTTCAGTATTGAGTGGCGCTTAGTTCAGTCAGATAAGTGGCAAGAGTGACTCGAATCTGATATAAATCAATAAACATCAGAATGTTCCCACGCTTGCTTCGATGAATCTCTTCCATTTTGATTATCTGTACCCCATATGCACATAAATCGCAATTAGTTGTAACATTTTCAGATACTATCACAAAATACTTTTTAGCGATTAAGCAACCCTTTGCAAATAATAAAATTCATTTACTATTGTGCTCAGTTTTATTCCATTGGTAATAATAAGTTTTGACTGGAATTTCTGCATCCATTACATGCATACAAACGTACATACATACAACCACATATGCACTAATATTCAGTGACATTTTCATAATATCAGCGAGGTTTCATTTTTTGTAAGTTATTTTTAGTCACACGTGAACATTCAAGTCACCCTGTTCTGGTGTGGCAGATAAAAATACACATATACCGACAGGTAAGCACAAAAAGCAGCTGAAAAATGTAGCATATTGTGCAGTGTCTTAGCACTTGTCATGAAAATACGTGGAAGAACATTTTCAGTATTGTGTAGGTGTATGGATGTTTTTAACGTAGCCGCTAGAACATTAAGATTCAGGTAAGCTTCAAAATAAATTGTTCACATCATGCACCGTTGCCTCGGATATTTACAGTAGTGAAGACACTTTATAAACCAACTTGCACTTTGTTCAGAAATTCCAACTTAACTTATTTTTAACACTTGTGGCGGCAGTTCGTCAAACATTTCACCATCCTTTTCTATAAGCATTCCGTAGTAACTCTTTGTTTTAATCAAGTGCCATTCAATTATTTCATACTTTATAATAGCAATATTTGCCACTCACAACGTTCATTATTTTCGGACTTAATTTATGATCTTGGTATTAAAATGATTGTGGAAAGCGGTATAATAATGCTTGCGAACATTTGTGTTTCTCGTGACAAAGACTTAACTGTGTAGCATGTATCTACCACTACTTAATATGGCAGAGTGTTACACACGTATTATTATATTGCTGTTCCTATTATGATAATCATAATCCTTATCATTCGTAGGAATATATATATATATATATATATATATATATATATATATATAACCTGCTCTATATATATATATATATATATATATATATATATATATATATATATATATACTTGTAGTAGTATTGATTGTGTTTGTTGCTGTGAATAGCAATAATAATAATAATAATAATAATAATAATAATAGTAATAGTAATGCCCTTGAAAAGTCAACAGTCGATTTCGACAGCTCTTGGTGTGGTTTCGCACCAGTTTTGTACTTATCTTTTGTCAGTTTTTCTGTCATAGATATAATTTTCCTGACCAACATGATCTTTCTTGATCCAGAACGTTTGAAAAGGCCTGGGATTTTGTCAGGGACAAAACAACTGAAACATTACGAAACAAACACTTAAACACAAAATATACGAAAACGTCTGGAATTCTACATGTTGTCATCCCAAGGGGTGATTTACAACAAGAGATAAAACAATACAAAGTTGTACCTCCAAAAACAAAGTATGTAGAGGATCGGCTTCTTGTGTCTATCACATAACGAACCATTAAGTTTTGAAATAATTATATGCTGTCAAAGAAAGAAAGAAACAGCGTAGCTAGAGATCAAAGCCATCTACAGGATTTAGTAAAGATTGTAACGTTACGCAAGAAGGTTTTTAGGAAAGATCTGAAGATAATTGTGTGTCGGGGTCATGGAAAAGAACTATAATAATAATAATAATAATAATAATAATAATAATAATAGAGAAACTAAAATCATTAACAATATTACTACTTGGGTACGTATTATCACACAAATTGTGTCTGGGGAAAAACTGATATCTCGATGCTATTTTGATAAGGATGCAGCGGGAAGGTTAGATATTTTTTTTTTTATTTAGACCAAACTGCACATTTTCAGTTGGAGTATTCAGTATCGTTCCTTACGTGTGTGTTTTATATCCATCCACCACATGTTAGATTCAGTCGATAAAATCTCGAGGGACTCGTGAATGTCCATTTGAAGTGTAGTGGTTGGTTTTGTTAGGAATTTTGGCTTTTATGATTATCCAGTCGCTTTCAGAAATCAATGGATTCACCAACATACGGGATGACACAGATCTTTCAGTACGAAACAAAACAGTAAAATAACCAGCACGATATCTGGTTGTGGAATAAAAGTGGTTCAGATAGAGTTCTTAGTTAACACTTCGATGCAGATGCCTCAGTCTAGTGTCCATAGTTGTGTAATTGACAGTGTCACCTGTTTCAAGACGGACAATACGAAATATTTACTTAGATGTTATCCTTAATTCTGTGTTCGATGTCTCCACATAATTAATATTTGATGGAGCGATAGGGATATCAATCGACGAACTCTGAATTCAAGAAAACAAATATTATCTACTCGTTTATTATTGCATTGGAAGAGGTAAATTATACTATTGTGAATATGGTATTCGTTGTGGTAAACAATGTCACTAAGAATGTTGAGTTCGTGAGGCCATTCTTCCCTGCATGTTAAGATCAGTGAGAGTACACTGTCTTTTGATTACGAATGCTAACTGATAACTGAATAAAAGCCAGAAAGGAAGTCGTAAGTAAACAGAATATATATAAACAAAGAATAAAGGGTAACTCTGAGTGCGAAGAAAAAGAAGCAAAAGGCACTGAATCGGATTTGTGGTTTACAAACCTTTGTTTCAAACCCATTTTCGGTTAGATAAATTAATACTAAGTATCTTGTTAATGATAACTTGATTTCATGCAGAATACAGGACAAACACAGTATATGTACTGGAGAACACTTTTGATCTTACGCGTGAAAGATTGTATACATTGTTAAACTCATGGTATAAGGGAGATAACCCATTGTACATTGTTAAATATAAGCCTCTGAAGTTGTGGCCTTGGAACATAGACAGTAAACTTCGGGTTAATTCTTAATTAGTTCCCATTAAGTAAACAACATGTGAAAAGTATGAATAAATTTCACGTCGACCCACTCAACAACAGTATTAATTACATTATATTATTCTTTTGTGACACCTTGTTTCATGTTTGTTTCTATTAACTAACATTGATCCACATGCACAAGTTTGAGAGCGAGATGAAAACACTGAGATACATGATAGGACATTGTTGTCTGAGCTGAACGAGAATAATCTCTGCAGAAAGTCATGTATGTACATGAATATTTTCACGTTATTCTACAAGTACTAACCAAATAACTGTATGATTGTGGTGGAGTGGAAACGGGTTTTGTTCTGGTCAAGATTGTGTTCTTGTACCTCAAGATACACTAGGCTTAATATCAGACCTATGTATGGATTCTTTTAAATATTGGAAAATATGTTTTATCCTCGCAACCAAGGTTGTCCTCACAAATAGGAGGACCTAGGCACGTCCAACAAAGGGAAACACTCTACCTCTGTATCAAAGGGAAATTTCCCACCCATGGATCACACAGAGTAACTGATGAGACAGGTATTGGGTATTCATACTCACTTGCAGAATCCGATATATTATCTTGTCCGTCCCAAGGAACTTAAATGACTAATCACATACAAAAGGGTTATTTGCATGCCAGGCTGTCTAATTGTAGGCTACCAGTTGGTCTTCCACACAATAGCGGGCATCTGCTAATACAACGCATTTATTTCAATAGGACAGATTTTGACAGAGCAGCAGAGAGGGTGGCCAGACCATTTCCTAGAGTCCTTATTTATGAAAAATCAAGGTTCCTACAAAAGCTGAAAATACAAGATCAATAACGCCAAACCGAAGACTCTAACCGACCGATTGGGTTATCTCATTTTGTTACTTCATCACAAATTTGTTTACTCGTCGGACACTGTTGTTCATCACCCTCTCTGCTGCTGTAGTGTCAAGCGAAAATTTTATCAAGACCTACACGATATCGCGACCTAGGAGTATGGAAATATATTGTGATAAATCCGTATGGGGTAGCTTGTGCCTTTGAAAAGAAGATTTTGAACTTAACCATGTCCATATCCCCTGAACACCAAGTCTGATGAATGTTTCGCAGAGTATGTATATCGACTCCATTAAACACAACTAAAATATTTGCAGTTGCCTCTTAGCACTTTAGATATTTGTGTATAGCGCTGGGTAATATAAATCACGTCAGTAATTTTGGGTCTACCTCGAGAAAATATCCGAGCTGGATTTGATTGTTTGTCCAGCATCACATCATCATATACTACGAGATTATTAATAAGTCCATCAAGGTCATCTACAGACGGTGCTTCATCAATATTGGTGATAAAATTAATAATATCATCACCGTCCTCGTCCAACAACTTTGAATTTTCATTAAAATCTTTAAGTACTTCATAACATTTCTGATCATCTACAGCTGGCGCTACTAAATATAACTTATCCCACTTGAGCCATCTCATTATCAGATTCAGCAACAATTGCGTCATACCAGACCCAGATGGCCCAATTATTATCATCCTGATAGAAGTCGGTAGCGCTGGATGATGTTTGACTGGATCTTGCTTTCGTGTCGCTGAGAAGTCAATTATTTCCAAATAATAAATAATATGGATTTATATTGTGTTCGATGTAGAACACCCACCCCCACCACTGGATTAACAACAATAATAACAAAATAATAAAAAGCGTGCACTTACAGGCAAGTGTGTGAGATGTGGTAAAAAAAAAAAAAAAATACAAATTTATTTATAACGATTCAATCGTCATTGACAAATCAAAGAAGACAGGCGGTGATATCGCTTCTTCACTGGGAAAATTGCCAGGGACTCCATGGGCGAAATACCCAGGAGAACAACAACTTCTTGGATATAATTATTGGAATCCGACTTTACATCCGACTTGACGAACGAGATCAACCAAGACCTGGAGAGTATCCAATAAATGTGATTGATCAAGCGTGTCACGTTCATGATGTTGAATATAGAAATAATGATTTACAAAAATGACATATTGCAGATGTGAAGTTGATTCACTAGTTAAATTACATAAAAAATAAATCTCTCAGAAAAAAAACTTGCTCGCTTCCTAGCAAAATCTGCGGTGAAAGGTAAACTAGTGTTAAGGGCTGGTAATTAATTAACTGATTATTATCATAATAATGGTATGGTTTCAGTGATTCATCAAGAGCTCTATGATCAATCAATTATTTCTTCGTAATACTCTACAAATGTTTTCAGCAACTCATGTGGAGACTGTCCAACAAAAGGTGGTGATTGACCATGATCGCCATATATTATCACAGCAGTATATTTCCTCAACAACCTGGCAAGAAATATTCTTAACACATCTAGCCACATCGTGCATATTTCATCCCAAATAATAATTTTAGGAATGTATTTTTCACTCATTCGTTCAGGAGTCCATGCGTCTCCGCACCATCTAAAGAAACTATGATAAGTTTGAGATTTTACTCCATGTTCGATCATCTCTCTGGCGAGTTTATGTGTGGGTGTCAAAACAACCATATCAAAGTTCCTGAATAATTTAATTACACGCCTTGTTTTACCAGTACTACCACACCCATTAAGATAAACAGTCTTATGTCTGGCCACAGGATCATATACCGATGGCAACAGCGCAGATTTTAACACTTGATTATTGTTCTTGTAGTATACCCCCTTAATTTCAACGTCGGCAGATTCAGAATATATATTTTCTCGTTTTATTCTCCATTCACTCCATGATGTATCAGCGCCGATATTTAATTGTTTTAACAAATCCGCATACTTTTTATTTATGTAAAATGAACCTGTGCCAACTCTGACCGCAATCAGAGGAAATCTGTTTATCATCGATAATAAATTTATCGAAACATATGCTAACATCGAAGATCTTAAATGAGTAAACTGCGGAGACTCACCATCAATATAGCTCCGAACTGTACCTAATATAGTTCCGCGCGATAATTAAGCATTACTTCGACTTCTAAATGTGTTTTTTTTTTCCGTTGTATCAGCAATTATAAAAACGAGTTCAGCATCATCCATAATTAATCTTGTACAATGTCGTTTATGACGATACGATCCTCCTTGAGTAAATTTACCAATAATTTTTCTACCAATATATTTTGCAACTTTATTTTTATAATCAGTCATATCAGGAGTTTCATCATCGAAATATTTCTTTTTGCTGTAGCAACCAAATTTGTTTCTGCAGACATTTACTTTCAACGATATCAATATTTTTACATCAAGCAGATATCGTAATAGTACTATTGGAGACCAATGTTTTTTTGAGAAATGACGGCCAAACCAAGCATAAACAATCAGATGGAGATTTTCCGTAAACTGGAATGACTCTATACAGGTGAATCCGGTTAAATCAAAATCTGGCAGGGGTCCATTTATCGCAACTCTAGTCACCTCGTGTTCTGAATGTCCAAATCTTTTGAAATACTCAAAATATTCTCCGTATCCAAGAAAACTTCCAGGATAACATGCAACAATATCAACCGATATAACATTCTTACAATCGTATTTAATTCCATAATCCGCCGTGTCCGTATTCGATGCAGCTACGTTGTATATCTTCAAGAAATTCAAATCGTGTCTGTTTCCTTGAATGTTTCTCCTGAGCAAAATGAGCAGCACCTGATGGAAGGTAATTCACTTATTCAGTAATTGTCCAACCCTGACATCGTCAGGGGTATATTTCAACGCAATATTTTTCATTTCCTCGTGGAGAGATTCTGCAAGATAAATGTCTCCATTAGGCCGTAGAAACTGATCATAGTTCACAGATTCTGAACTCTGAAATAACCACACTGACACAGGGTCAGTCTTACTGATATTTCTGATAAAATCAAATATATGATCATTATAAAATTTAACTGTTCTCTCTGGTGGAAATATTGTCACCTCGGACGTCCATGCGTGTACGTTATGATCAATAATTTCTATCGGAGCTCCAGTGAATCATATTTCGATTTATACAAAATCTCTCCGGTTAACGTCTTCACCGTAATCAGAAATTTTGATTTCTTTCCCAGCTCAGCAACGTCGCTGATAGACGCTCCGGTATCTTTAACTGTTTCTGCCCACTTATTTATCTTTTTGCGTCGTAAATCCGTTAAACCGTTTCCACGTATCGCATTTGTGAAGTGTTCTGTAACTCGCTCTGCTACACAATTTAAGCTAGAGAATTTCATCGGTTTGAGATCTGCCTCGGTTTGAGATTATTATTATTACTAGGTTTATCATTTAGAGGATATATCGCATAAACAACTGCAGTCACAGGATAAGCTTGTTCATAATACGGTTTCTCAATACCAGTCAATGCTCCTGGTTTGGAATTTTTATTCTACATGACAATATTATTTCCAGTGTGAAATCGGACAGGGTCACGTTTGTCAGGGATAATCCAAGAGTCGTCGTCTGTCTCTACAATAAATTTTATTAGAATAAAATATCTTTCTTCCTCGTTCGTCACTCATTCTAATAATGACAACATTTAGGACTCTGAATGTTGTCCACACGTGAGGTGCACCATCGTTGCGAAATTCCTTCTTGGCTTCATGGATACGATCAGTTATGTCCCTATTCGTTACAGCCAGATCTTGCATTAAAAAAACTAAATTTAGGTTTTGGCAGTTTGTCAAGATCGAATCTGACTCTAGAAGGATTAATTGCGGATAATCTCTCAAACTCCTCAATATTATAATTAAGACAAATATATATATTTAATTAAACTTTACTTATATGTATAATGATTGATACAAAGCATTGAAGCATTTGATTGGTGATAGGCTTTACAACTCCTGCGTGAATGAATTCTGTGGTTATCATATGCAAAGCTTTCGCAGAGGGAGTCTAGGACCGAAACCGTGTTTACGATGTGGTGTTGGGGTCAGAGCAGAAACTCAGTTGTGTGTGCAATGTGGTGATAAAAAAATACAGAGATCTGAAACGATATTACGATAAAAAAATGATACCAATGGAATACCAATAAAGATCAATGTTGACTATCTCGCCAGATTTTCAAAAATAACTATTGAAACAAATAATATTATTATATAAATGGAGCAAAATTCATTTGTAAAACATTCAATAATTAAAAACTATGAAGCAACTCGTGATGGTGTCATCAGGAACTGTCGATAAAAAAAAAAAAACAGTCGGTGCTGTTACCAATACTGGTTATCTCTAGTTCGAAACTAAGGGGAATAAAAATTATTACTCACATAAATTCAAATACGAATGTTTTTTTCTGGAGTCATCGAAAACGGACTTGTGATCGATCATATCAACGGTAAAAAGCGTGATAACTCTTTAAATAATTTACGAGCTATTACAAAGATTCAAAATTGCAAGTTTGGCTGTACTGGTATGCACGACAAACGAGCAAGGGCTGTTAAATCCGTGAACACGGACACTGGCGAAGAAATAATATTTCAATCAATGAATGCAGCTGGAAACTATTTTGATATTGTCACACCTTCAGTACAACATGTCGCGGATAAAATATACAAATCGGCGTATTCCCAAAAATTTAACCAAAAATAGCATTGTCCTATCTCCTTATTATATTAGATGATTAAGGGAGATAACTCTGTCAAGCAAGCGATTTCTCTGGTAGAGTAATTAAGCAGTTGTCCCGCTTGATTACATAACCGCAATTCTCTTTTATGTGTCGTATTCAGTAACTGTCTGTAAGCAATTAGCTGTCAGTGGATCAGTATAATTTATAACAGAGAAAGATATTTACAACTTTTCACTCTGATAAATTGAGATTATTCACAAGTTTGATATATACATGCAATCCAGGTAAGTTATTTTTGTATCTTCAATGTAGCCGTGCAAATTCCAGGTAAGTTATTTTTAGATCTTCACTGTATGTATACACTCAGCCGCCGCTTAGTAGGTCACGCAGCATTTGTTGAAAGAATTCAAAACGACATCAGGCAGACTTATTTAAGATCCACATTGTAGTTTATTCAGCAGCAGGTAATTTCTGAAACGTGAGTGAGATTTATTTTAGAAAATAAATAAAATCCACGCTGCAGTTTACAATAATTATAATTTTATTCAGTATATTGGTCGAACCTATGTCCCCTGCTTATCCAGTATAGGTAACTTCATAATAATTTCTGAAACATGTGTCTGTAAGGAGATCCGGTGGTCCAGTGCTAAAGCGGTCGACTCTCGTACTCGAGGTCTAGAGTTAGAATCGCGTGACCGACATATTGTCGATGGAGGGCGATTATTGCCAAATTTTTCTTAATATAGAGTGGGACTCCGCCCAGTTTCCACGAACTTCAACAGAAAAGAGTATACTCTCCCACCATGTCACCACGTGGTGGGTGCAGTTTTGTACATCCCGGGATTGATTATGGGGGAGGGTGTGCAGAAATCTATTGAACGTAGAGAAGGCCCCGTTTGTATGTGTGTGCTGTCCTTAGAGATACTACCACAATTAAGCTTATATTATCTGTGTTGTGATTAGAGATAAGTACTATTATTAAGTTTATATGTGACTGTGCCGTCCTTTATATAAGTACTATAATAAAGTTTATATGTTATACCCCCTGAACTTGCTATAATGTCGTTTGGCTAGGAGTTCACATGGAGGTTGTGCTGTCCATAGAATTAACTTAGATAAGATTATATGTTATACCATCTGAACTTGCTAGAATTGTCAATCTAGGAGTTCACATGGGGGTTTAATAGATATTGTGTTTTGTAAATAGTTCTTCACCTTCTGAACTTGCCAGAATGTCGTTTGGCAATCTAGGAGTACACGTGGGGATTGGTGTTGTGTAAAATATATTTTATTTTTATTTTAAACAAATATGTATTATATAATGAATTCTGAAAATATTAATGTTATTGTTTCTACGACTGAAGAATTACAACATGACGGTATAAACATATTTGGTGAACTTAATCCTCATGAAAATTATGCGTGATTTTGAATCACAACAACGAAAATTTGAAAATATATATACATTACCTGCTGATTATCGATTCATAAAGTTGATGCAGCAAGCTATGATGCAATCCTTAGCAATAGTTACAGATACACAGGTGGAATTATTTGTTTCACTCGCACACGCAATCGAAAAAATTAGGTCAGAATCATTTAACGAATACGAAACAAAAATAATTGTGAATGCTCGTATAAGACAGTTGAGAGAGATTATGTCCAGTGATGATTGTGATTGTGAAAGCGCTGTCACCAGTGACTGTAGTGATAACGAAACTAGCACTGTCACAGTGACTGTGGTACCAGCTAAACAAGAGGGGTAATTCATTTCTGACTATAGTGAAACAATATTTCATTCAGATTCTGATTTATTCTGATAATAATATTTATTCTGAATCAGATTATAATAATAATATTTATTCAGAATAATATTTTACTCAGAATCACAGAATGATAATAATAATATTTATTCAGAATAATATTTTACTCAGAAACAGATAATAACAATAATATTTATTCACAATGATATTTTACTCATTCAGATAATAATAATATTTATTCACAATAATATTTTACTCAGAATCAGATTATTTATTTCTTATTCTGATAATAACATTTATTCAGAATCAGATTATAATAACTATTTATTCAGAATAAGATTATCATAATAATATTTATTTTTTATTCTGACACTAACTCAGAATCAGATTATAATAATAATACTATTTATTTTATTCTCATAATAATTAAGAATCAGATTATAATACAAATAATATTTATTTTGTTCTGATGATATTATTTATTCAGAGTCAGATTGTTTATTTTTTATTCAGATAATAATTTAGAATCGGAGAATTTATTTTTTATTCTGATAATATTATTTATTCAGATTCAGATTATTGAGTTTTATTCTGATAATATTATTTATTTAGAATTAGATTCAGATAATTTATTTAACAGATTTGTTTGTTTTTCTGGTGTAGATTTTACGATCTCATATACAGATTTATATTTAAAAAGTTTCACCTCAGATCAATCAAGTGTTCAATCTGGTCAGTAATTTTGAAATGTATCCTTGATAATAGTGGATTATGACATCGCAGATAAACAGGATTAATTGGTTCTGATGCAATTAAATGTCCTGGTGGGACTTACGGTGTAAGTGTGTATAAAATGTATCCTTGCTGTGCCAGATTGGATTTTTCAAGATCTACATGATAGCTGCCATCGATGACGTCACATACAAGGTTGACCGCGATAGTTGATGTGATATTTACAATGCCCGGCGAAACATGACGTCCTTCACCGAATGGATCGTTGTTGTGTCTGAAAATAGTTGGTGGTGGGATTGTTCTTTTCCATGCCTCAATAATTTTTGGAAAGTTAATTATTTCGACGATCGATCTTCCGGTATCGAAATCAAGTGCAGGTAAAAGTATGTTATCAGCTTATTTATCGATTGATTTTTAATAATGTGTTAAAATAACTGTTTCAATTCGTCGTTGGATTTTACATTTGCAATTATAACTCTGTTGACATATTTTAGGTCCAAGAGAATATACATTGGATTATTAATATTTTCAATGATCTGCTGTTTTATGTCTTCGTCGTAATATTGTGTTATAGAAGTAAACAGATTTATTATATTAGTGTGTGTTTGAACATACACAAACGCAATTGTATTTCTGAATGATTTGATACAATCTATATTTAATTTTTTCTGCTGGAATAAGTCTCGTACTTGGTTCTAGGAAGTGTAAAATATCCGCTATCTGAGGAAGACTTTAACCGTCACGACAGGTAGTGTATAGACCTGTGTTAAAATGTGTGCATGGTTCCTGTTTTCGATATCTTGGAATATTTGTAAATGATTGCTTCACCGAAAGAAATTCATCTCGTTTTGGTTCTGGTAGTTCTACCTAAACTGGCGCAATATCAGGCCAACCAAGAACGGTTCTAATCGATGACTGATATATGTCTACAGCATAGTCTAGAGTTGATATTTCTATCGCGGACAATAACGTTGGCTCATGAACAGTAATAGCTAGTTTTGTTTCTTTTCCTGTGATAGACTTAATTCTGCGTTGAAACTCATCCTTGATTTGTTCTATTTGATAACTGCCCGTTGGAATGCTGACTACTTGCCAGTCTCTAGTTCCGTCGGGTTTATTCTTATTTGCAAATACTAATGAATTATTTGGTTGTACTCCACCAAACGGCTTCGATCTGATATTCGGCCAACTGTAATAAACTAGTAATTGTGCTAGCGATATTTCTTTGGCTGGTATTGCAGTTGGGAAACTAACACTGAATTCAAGACTAGTTGAACTTGCTGACATAATTGTAGTTTTTGGTGGCGTTGCATTAGTGGCGATTTGTTGTAGTAATTCCTGTGACGGCATTGATGTTATTGACATTATTTATAAATCAGGATTTAAATCAAGGTAACTCCTTGACATCAGTCAGGTTCCTTGACTTGTCAAGGGAACTGGAAACCCCTGATTTGTAGATCAGGTGAATTGCGGCGAATTTCTGATCTGATTTTACCCGTCGCCAAGTCCTGATGATATCAACGATGATAATTTGGCGTGTGCTTGTGTTCCCGCTGAGAGAAACATTTGATATTCATGCAATTTATCAGCAGCACACGTAGATATCTTTTTTTGCAATTATATTAAGTACACCAGCAATTGTTGTTGTGGCTGAAACACAAATTGTTACAACTGCTGGTGATACCATTGCTACTGCTGATAGTAATACACCGATTTCAGCTACTATGGCAGATACAGAATAAACAATTATATCAGTAACAACGACACGTCTACGATATTATTTTATTTTTATTGTATACTTGTCAATGATATTTTTCAGTTGGGTCTGTAGCAAACACTTGTTCATATCTGTATTTGCTTGAGGACATATATACTCTTTATTAAGTAATTAATTGAGGTGTTTCGGCGACAAATTCCAGACACCACCAGTAGGACGCTGCGGTTATTTTTGTATCAGATGGTTCCAGTATACATATTTCTTCGGTATCTTTATTTAACACAATAGACAAGGTTCCAGAAAGAAATTATCGATTGAATGACGCCTTAGAAACGTAGCAAGTACCCTAAATTTTGCAGAGCTGAACCCGGACAGCCTATATACACATGTGACCTCCGCGGTATGTTTGATAATGTTATTTTGCTGTGACCATGTTGATGATCCCGATGATACCGTGTATGCCACATTGATGATCTGCTTGTGAGGAATTTTAATAAAATTAGGTTTATTAACAATATTAGGAACTCCACTGATAATATAGTCGAGTCTCGCGTTAATATCAACGAGTTTAATATCAACAGTATTTGGATTTCCAAAGAAATCATCAACTGTCCTATCAACTCGCTGAAAACGTTTAAAAACATATTCACGTGAACGTCATATTCAGATCGCAACGTGGTTAGTTTGTCATCGATTGTAGTATCTTTATCATCTACATATCGTTTGTCGTGGCGTCTTCATCATTTGTTGATTCTCTTAAAACAACGATTTTATTGTTATTCATGTCGAGTTCACCTGTCATTGTATCACTGGTGGATCGTAAACGATCAGCAACACTTTTTATAATTTCATTTCTGACAGCTGCAATTGATAGGCCTGAATCTCTGATTCTTCCACAGTCAGTAAATGCTGGAATATTATCCGTGGTAGCACCGAGAACTTTACGAATTATGTCGATTCACCTAATATTACTCGTCTTTGAAACACCGTATTTATCCTGAAAAACGATAACTTCATCTCTGTCAACGCCTGGTAAGTTCATAATATCAGCAAGATAGCATACTTCGATAATCTACATCATCTTTTTACTTGCCAGTGAAAGCTCTGGCAAAGGATCTTCTGTAAATATCAACCATTATACTTTAAGATCTGTTAAAATGTTGGACAACGTGGTATACTCGTGCACTACTTTATGAGGTGACATTAGAGACCTTGAGACAGCGTCGAGTACAGTGAGGGTTTCACGGCCACATATTGGCGGATCTGTTAATATTTGTGTTGATAATGTTGAATACCAGATTGGAATATTTTGAAGTCCGTTGACATATTTTAAAAATTCTTTTGGTGGTACTGGTCCGTACGAATGAAATAAATAATTCTACGTGGATCAATCGCGTATGCAACCCAATGAGTACCAGGACCTGAACTTCCATCGAGATTAATGAAACCAGTTTCAACATTGTTTGGTTTGTGCGGTAACTGATCACTCATAAAAACACTTTTTTATACTTAATCGCTCAGCAGCATCAAGTAAATCAAAATTGGACATAGGAAGAATCAACGAAGTGTACCGGGCAGTCTTAGACCCTTTCCGTACCACATTTGGGAGTTCCTGAAAGTCTTAGACCCTTTCCCATATTTTGAAGTTTCCTTATTCCGTGTCCTCTTGCTTTCTTTAATGCCATCCCAGCAGCAGTTCCAACAGCACCAAGTGCAGCTGCTTTTGCAACAGCTGGGACTGCAGTGGCGATTATTGCCGGTAACGTAGCAAGAAGTGGAAATATACCACCCGTCTTAGCGATGTCTTTAATAGCACCCGCAGAAAGATTAAGTCGTATGCCGGTCTTTGATCGGTAGGCTCCATTGAAGTGCCTGAGTTGAAGTTCTGTCAGTGATAGTTTATTTGAACCACCTGCCATTTGTTCTTTTTTTAGTGATATTTTTACTGCACAGTTTTCTTTTGATACTGATTGTAGTTTTTTTAATCTGACGAGGAGTCAGACTGACACTAACATGATGATATGACATTTATAGTGTCATGAGCGATCTAATTACATGTTTTCTACTCTGGCATCAATGACTCTCATGCGGCCACCAACATCTTCAAGTAGCATTGTCTTATCGCTGAATATATCAGGTGTTGCTCTATAATTAGCAATAGCTCCTCTTGTCAAAAGAGCTCGAAAGTGTATATCAACGACAGATTAAATAAAAACATCCAAGTATTCCAGCGAAAAGTAATAGATCGGATACAGAGTTGTAAAATCTATCTGTGATATTTGTAAACCAGAATCAACATTTTGATCACGTCCCATAAATGACATTAAACGATGATATGCACGTGCGTCATGATTTTGATCAAAATTTAATAATATATCCTCAGATGGTTCTTGATGTCCATTTATTCTCAGTGAAACCTCAGAAACACCGAGTTTGTCAAATATCATTATACTTTGTGTTTGTAAATTTACTCGTGCAGCATCTTGGAAAGCAACAAATACATGTCGCGGTGCAAAGACACCTTGCTGTGATGCTATCTGCCATGTGAATAAACCATTAATTGTACTTTGAATACTATCTGTGGTCATCGTTAACCATGATAACATTGATTTACCGCCTTGACTCAGAAAAGAGAGCAAACGTTCTTCTTCAGGTATTGTTGGAGTAATTACTGGCATCCACAACAAAAGTTTGCTATTATTACTTTACCTATATCACCAGCAGCACCAGGTGGTCGCCATATTGCATCATCATATGTAGCCTTTCGTACGAGTACAACTGTATGCTTGGCTCCAAAAATAACCTTTCTGACATTTCTACAGAATCCAAAGATATGTGTCAGTGGAATTACACATGAAAATCTTCTACTTCCATCTTTCAGCATTGATCGACGTTCTTCGAATCCTAAGTTGAATTCTGGATTAGCACCATGAACCACAGGCCACACATCAGCGTCAGCGTTGTCGGCGAAGTTTCTTGGTCGTCTTATATTGTACTGTCTATTGTCAGGGTGGTTAGAAGTATCTTTCACAAACATCATTGATGGGCCAGCTGTTCTTGAATAATCATAGATGTATCTTGCAAGGCCAAGTATCGATGTGGCAACGTCAACATCTTTCTGAATTGATTCAATGGGTCTTCCGTCGATGATATATGTAGCACTGTCGAACAACGCCATGATGCCATTATTAACAAAACCGACAATAGCATCAGCTCCATATTAAGTGTTTTCCAAATTTCACCTTCTACTTCAATAAATGCTTCAGCAGGTAAGAAATATCTGCTTGTATCTTGAACTTGTAATTAGATTCTTCCACGCTGATTAGGCTGTCGTGCGTCTTAAGAATAATATTGATAATCGCACACAGATTCATTGTTGAGAACTGGCGCATCCATGTCAAATGCGGGATCAGATGCACGTTTAAACATCTTTATTACACTTACTATCGTCTAACACGAAGACCACTCCCCGCTATTAAACTTGCAGTTATATTTTTTTCTTTTTCTGATAGTGATTCGCAGCTTGATTTATTATTATACTAATATTTGCAGGCATCACTTCAGTGCTGGGTAATTTTACTGGCTGAGGTTTTCGTCGTATCAATCATGCTAGTCTATCATTGATTGCTGAGAATGCTTTGCTGGCAACATCACTAACAGCACCAATACCTTTTTCACGAACAACCTCAATAGCTTTCATTCCCAGTTGCTTTGCAATCGGTATTGCGTTCGGAGCTATCCTTCTAAATAGACCCTGAATAACATCACCGAGTCCGTCCCCGTAGATTGCTTTATAGGTTGGTAATCTCGAATTTATCATCCTGACCATTACAGGTCCACGTTGAGCATTATGTATAATCATTTTATTTTATATTGTTTTTTTAATCACTGAAATAATCATTGGCGATTTCATTAATGCGGGACCGATACACATTAATATCCATGATACGGCCTGTAAAAAATCTCTGACAAATAGAAGCTGCTTCATTAATGATTTCTGGAGAATTATTACCGGCTTGTTTTCCGCCAATCAGAATTTCTAATCGTTCAACATCGGCAAGGACGTTGCTGGAACATGGAGTAATAAAACCACTTCCTCGAGTACGAAGACCACTTCCAGTTGCACCGGGGAGATCTTGCCATTCTTCTATATCCTCACTTCTTTCTCCGGTTCGTCGTTGTAGTCGTTGGTACCGTTTAAGCTAATCATCTATTCCATTACTAGCTTCAATAAATCTTCGATAGTCATTTCGGGCCTGATCAACTCGGTAGTATATGCGAAATATCCATTGGTACCAGGTTTCACGACTTATTCTATCTTTAGCATATTCGGGTCTTAGATGCTTTTCTCTCTGATCAAAACTCACTGCGGCAATCGCAGGTAATCTTACCGGGTCAATAACTTTCATAAATTCAACTTGACGTTCCATAAATTTATCATTTAAATCAGTTCCATTATTGACATAAATAATGATTTAATTACAGAAGCAGAGACAGTGATGACCAACAGTGATTGTCCGGGTCACGCCATAAGAAATCAAAACACAAACATGTGATAAAGTAACAAAATGAGCTAACTCAATCGGTCGGTTAGAGGCTTCGGTTTGGCGTTGATCTTGTTTTTTTCAGCTTTTGTAGGAACCTTTATTTCTCATAAATAATTACTCAAGCAAATGGTCTGTTCACCCTCTCTACTGCTGACAGTCATGCCATTTCTTAAATAATGCTGCTGGATAAAGTACTGCTATGGATGCAAAGAAATATTGCTGTTATGTGGACTATACATTACAGTTTCAAGGTCTAAAGTTTGTGTATAATTCTCATTTATAGGCATGAATAAACGGTTGACATTTTGGGAAACAACAACCTATACATATAGTAGATTACCTACAAAGTGTTTGTCCTTCCTGCTTCCATTTCTTTCCTTTGTTTCCCGCTCCATCGTCCCCTAGGCTCGAAATATCTTAACAGTATGTGGATCCTCCCTCATTATATCTCGAAATTGGTCCTTCCTAGTTCGCAAAGAAATTATTTACCTTTTTATGTGTTGGGTAGGTTAGCTAAGGCAGTTATTTGATACATGAGCATATTTTCTCTCTTAAACAAGGATATAGCGTTAAATAGCGATGGCTGCTCATTCTTCGTACTTGACTAGTTGGCGATGACTGGCAAGACTACGTTACCTTATGGATTTTAAGTCACTTGCGTCCTTCGGACATTTGCGATCTGTTAATCTAATTGTGTGGGTTATTTAATTGGTCGGGTATGGGGTAGGTATGAAGCTGCAACCCCTTGCTTTTGTGTATGCAATGCATATTAATCAATTGTAATGTACTGGCGAGGTAATGGCAGGGCGAGGAGCGGCCCCAGCGCCACATCAGGCGCACCAAACATCCAGGCATTCAGGTCTAATATCGTCGTCATGCAATTATTCATGATCTCTGTTTTGATTACGTTGGAAGCAGCTAGTCCGTGAGGCATTGTGTTTGTTTATTATTGATGTGGTGCGGTACTTAGTGTAGTGTCACTTAATAATAAGATTAATTTATTTTCCGCCTTGAAACGAAGGGGCATAGAGACTTGGGATTTCGGTCGTCTTATATCTTATCCGCGACCTATCACTATCTATCTATCTATCTATCTATCTATCTATCTATATATATATATATATATATATATATATATATATATATATATATATATATATATATATATATATATATATATATATATATATATATATAATTCTTTGTTTTTCCTTATCCAATTATTGTGTAAGCGGGACCTGATGGCTGGGGGCGTTAAACCACCTTAATAATGTCTAATTTAGTTCAAGTTTTAATAAGAGCTATCTGCTTTCACGGACACATGTTTGAGATCTTCTGCTAGAGCGCAAAGAGGGCATTCATTATTTCTTGGGCTATTTTCCCTGATATGTCTACCTAGGCAGCTAGCTAGAAGAGATTTTACAGTTCTTATTCGATTAATTATACTTTGATCTTTAATATAATCTATAACCTGGATTTTGATGTCACTTACTGCTTACTTTTGAGTTTCCAATAGTGTTCTTCCTTTCTTGCTGCTTTCCCAATCGTTCTGCCATTTTAGTTGATTTTGGTCTTAATTTGACTACATAGTTAGCGTATACTATAGTGTATTTTGTTTCTTTCATTAGTTTTTATATTTAGTTTTGTTTTATCTGCTCTATCATTTTCATATAGATTTCTATATGAGGGTACCCATATAAATTCAAGTGTATGTACTTTTCTTCAGTTTCTCTAATTAGTATTTGCGTTTCTTGTAAGAAGTTGTCTCTGCTCTTTGAATTATTTGAATTCACAGAATTAAGGACACTTATTAAATTTGTAATTATAAGGTAATATTTGGCTATTTTGTCAGATGAGTTGCTGATCTACTTTAGAGCTACCATGAACGCCCAGAGTTCAACTGTATGTGTGTATATATATATATATATATATATATAGAGAGAGAGAGAGAGAGAGAGAGAGAGAGAGAGAGAGAGAGAGAGAGAGAGAGAGAGAGAGAGCTCACATCTGGTAATCTGCTTCCCAACTCAATATTGTAGCTTGGGATGACCTCTGCAGCAGCAGTTGTATTTATTTCAGGCGAGTTCCATCCATCGGTGTACATTACATTATAGTTTTGACGTGTTTGTTCTAGAGTTATTTTGATATCAGATAGTATTTCCGGTGCATTATCTTTTTTGTCCCCAGATTTAGGGCTTGCAAAATGATATTTGCTGTTTGGTTTCTACAGGGAACGGATCGAAATATCTAAATGGATCAAGTGCCTGTTTCCATTTAAGTGGGATGTTTTCTGTCTGCCATATTAGGTTAAGATGGTCTAGCATAATTATTCCATATTTTCTGGAAAATTTAGATATATTTCATATTCCAATTGATCTCCCGGAGAGATGGGGTCTCTTTGTTGCTATTTGCTGCTTCTCTCCATTCATGATTGTGAAATCATCATTTATTGTTGACCTGTCACTATTGATAGTTTGATCAATGAATAGTTCATGGTGCTAAGTTTCTAATATATTACATTGATTTACAAATTTGATAGAGTGATTCTTGTTACTGCTGATATCTGCAAAGAGTTTGGCAGTCAGGTTTGCATTCTCATTGTCAGTGACTGTTCCTGGGATAATTGTGGTTGTTCTTGTTGATTTACCTTTGATTGATTTAATTTTATCCCATACCAGTTTTGCCTGGACTTTATAGTTGAGAGCAGTGTAGTACTTACTTGCGCTTTGTCTTCCTTAATATCTTTTTTTAGCAGTCGCTTCCTTCTGTTTGTAAATTATAAAGTCTGATCCAAATTTTGTGTGTTGGAAGCTTGCTTGCATGCATCAGTCCACCAGAGCATTGGAGTGCTTCTTCCTTTGTCGCTAGTCTTTGGGATGTTTTGTGTTGAAGCGACGTTTAACACCTTACAATATTTTCATAGCATAGGTCCGTATTTGTGATTCTAACTTGGTCTATTGTAATTTTAGATAATGCTGCGCGGAAAGAGGTTAGTGATCGATATTCTGGGTGTTTTTTTAATATGGTTGATAATAGACATTGGAAAGTGCTCACTACCATGAGTATTCTTGTGAAGTACCTCCGAGTCGATAATTGTGGCTAGTTGTGGTGTACTAATGGTCAAATCTATTGCCGTTAGTTTACCACGTCTTGGATCTATTCTAGTGGCATCACCGTTGTAGTGAATAACACGTGTGTCATTTCTAATCCATTTTTCAATTAGTTTTCCTATCTGATTTTGATACTTACCTTCCCAGATTTCATTATGGGCATTGAAATCCCCTCAATTAGTAAGTTGTTTGTTTCCTCATTTATAATGTCTCTATATTCTTTCAATGTATTCGGTTTTGATCTTCTCGGGTCATAAATATTACATAGGGTTATTGATGTTTGGTTAAGTTTTATATTTACCTGTTGTACCTCAGTTCGAGTTTCATTACAGTTTATTCTGTTGATTCGAGCAGATTTACTTCAGGGAGTTTTTCATTGACATAAGTAGCTAGTACACCTCCTTTTTATTATTATTCCGGTATTTGAAGAAGTGTGGGTTCTATCCTGGGATTTTTGGGATACACTTAGTTTCCCCGTATCGGTGAGTTTCTTTGTTAATTTCATTAATAGCGATGTTGAGAACAGCTTGATTGTTTACTAAGTCAAGACATTTTCATTGCCATATTACAATATTGTTTTTACCGCCTGCCACTATCGTGGTTTAAAATCAAGTTTTGTATTTTAATATGTTAGTTATATGGAAAGTGCCTGTAAAATAACTTGGACCTGATTGTTACTAGCTATTTGTAACATACCCTTTACTAATTCTTGTGTAACGCTAGCAGCAGGGAGGGTGAACAGATCACTTTCTAGAAGAGTCCCTTTTTGAAAATAAAGCTTCCTACAAAAATGAAAATACAAGGTTAATAACACCAAACCGAAGCCTTTAACCGACAGAGACTCTCTCTAACTGGGCTAGCTCATTGTTTTACTTTATCATTGACCTTTGAGTTCTCGTTTTGTATGCGTGTTCGTTTAATTACCCGTACACTCACTCAAGGTCGTCAACCTTCCTGCTGCTCCAGTGTGGTGTAATTAAATCATTATTATATCAATAATGGAATCTCACACAGCTAAATTAGCTCAACAGTGACTAGTGGCAATTAGCAAATATCTTCCAGTTCGTGATTCTGTAAGACAAAGATTACAAGCTTATCAGGAGTCTCAGGTGGAAATGCAGAGAGTGCAGAAGAATTATTTAAACCGGTTACGAAGGTTTCCGAAGGAGTTGCAAAGGCTAGCAAAGATCTTCTTCCCACATTGGAGCAAACCGCTAAAGCAACTGGAAAAATAGCACAAAGAACTTAGAAAACAAAAAAGATTCTATGAGAACTTCGGCTGAAATAGCTGCTGTTCAACGACAGTTACAAGAAGAAATACAACAAGTACTTCAGAGTATTGACAAAGTTCACGAGGAAGTCGGCGATGGAAGGGATCATGTTACGTCAAGACCAAAACCAGAACCAAAACCACCAGACCGACTGACCGAAGAAGGTCGTAAACTACTTCGAGGAAAAACTGTAGCGGTAACCGCAGCAGGATATCCACATGGTGAAAGATTATTAGATTCAGACGCCGCTATTGTTTCAAAAAGAAATTGGGTTCCTTTTGTATTTCGAAAGTCTAATAATATACCTAGAATCACTGGTAAATATAAGGATAAATTTGCAGAACTTGAGAGACAAGACGAAGATGTTAAAAGAGCGCCGCCCTTACCTGGATATATGTCATCGCCAGAAAAATTGCTATTCAGCCCACCTCATATTGAAGAAGAAGCAACTGGAAGTGGTCTTGGTACAGGTACCAGGGGGAGTGGTCTTTTTGCTCCATGTCCCAATAACATGCTTGCCAATGTTGATACACTCGAAATTTTGATTTGCGAAGACCAAGCAGGTAATAATTCTCCAGAAATTATCAGTGAAGCAGCTGCTATTTGTCGAAGATTATTTACAGGAGTTATCATGAACATTAATGTTTATCGGTCCCTCTTCGATGAAATCGTTGATGATTATTACCGCAGTGATTGAGGGTATGCAATTAGATCAGTGACAAAAAAATAAGATGATCGTACATAACGCTCAACGTGGACTTATAATGGTCATGGCGATAAATTGGCGATTCCCTACGTATAAAGCGGTCTACGGGATGGACTCGGTGATGTTATTCAGGGACTATTTAGAAGGATAGCCCCAAAAGCAATACCGATTGCAAAGCAACTGGGAATGAAAGCTATTGACGTTGTTCGTGATAAAGGTATTGGTGACGTTAGTGATGTTACCAGCAAAGTATTCTCAGCAATTAAGGATAGACTCGCACGATTAATACAAGGAAAACCGCAATCAGTAAAATTGCCCAGCACTGAGATTATTCCTGCAAATGTTAGTAAAATAATAAATCAAGCTGCAAATGAAAGGTTGAAAGATTTGGCCGGTGAAGACGTTGAAATACAACTGCAAATCTGCAAATCTGATAGCTGGTAATGGGCTATCTCGTCGCAATCGTAATGGTGCATCAGGTTAGACAGCAGTATATATAAATATAATGTTTAAACGTGTATTCGATCCACCATTTAACATGGACGCACCAGTACTCAAGGATGAGCCTGTGCATGATTATCAATATTATTCTTATAAAGCACGTGAACCAAACCAGCGTGCTCGAATCGAACTACAAGTCCAGGATACATCGAAATATTTTCTACCCTCCGAGGCATTCAATGAAGTTCAGGGTAGACTTTTAAAAACCGAAGGTAATCCTTATGGTGATTCTCAGGGTGGATTTGTTAATAACGGAATTATGGCATTATTTAAAGGTGCATGATATATGACTGATGGTCGGGAATTTGCGGTTTGTCATAATGACGTTGCTGTTGCTACGACAATATTGGGACTCTGCCGATTCAGCGATGATTATTCGCGATCCGCTGGTACGTCAATGATTTTTGCAAAAGATAACTGTTGATCTCGCTGAGAGCCGACCTTATACTTTTTGACGCCCCAAACATGATACTGCTGCGGCTGACGAAGTCGATGCTGAAAACTTATTCTTTGTAAATGCAAATTTAGATCTGGGATTCTCAGCACATAAAAATCAAATTGATGCTCAAGGAAGAATTAGTTGTGCAATACCACTGTCACATATCTTTGGGTTCTGCAGAAATGTTAGAAAAGTTATCTTCGGGGCAACACATAGAGTTGCTCTTGTTCGAAAGGGCACGGACGACAATGCTATCTGACACGCTGAAGGAGTTGATCCAGCTGCAACCGCGGCACTTCATGGAACTGTGGTACTGACAAAACATTTGTTGTGGATGCCATTAACGTCATCATCACTCGCTGATGTTCAACGGTTGCTTTCTTTCATGGACAGTGGCGGCAAATGAACGCTATCTTGCTTGCCGATGACTACAGACTCGATCACAAGCACAACTGTTGGTTCATTTGCATGGCAGATCTCATCACAACAGGGAGTTTCAGCACCACGACATGCATTTATAGCTTTTCAAGATATCCGACAACAGAATTCTCAAGTACGAAATTATATGGTATTGGACCATCTTGGGGTGAGTGAAGCTTTTGAGGATAAATGGACATCAAGAACGGTCTGAGGAAGCGTTGCTGGATTTTGAACATAATCACGTTGCACGTGCTTATCATCGCTTGATGACATTCATGGGGCGTGATCAGATTGTAGATTCTGGGTTTCTAATATCTCAGCGGGATTCCTCGACGTTATATCCGGTCTACTACTTCTCGCTGCAACACCTTGATTTGCTTAGACAGCCAGTCGTTGACATACATTTTCGAGCTCGAGTAGGTGCACTGCCAGACGGTGTTACTGATTATAGAGCAATCGCTGATATACTCTCAGACAAAACAATGTTGCTTGTAGGTGATGGTTGTCGAATGAGTGTAATTGATGCCATAGCAGAAAACATGTAACATGTAATTAAATCGCTCATGATATTATAATGTCATATAATCTTATTAGTGTTACTCCGACTCCTGGTCAGATTAAAAAGTTATAATAATAATAATAATAATAATAATAATAATAATAATAATAATAATAATAATTAGACTTAGTACAGCACCTAATCTTTAGATGTTCTAAACGATTTACAATATTTGATAAAACATAAAAGATTCACAATGATGACTACAAAACAAAATTTATGAAAATTTAAATAGAAAGAAAGTTTCCAGACGTACCTATCATCATTTGCACTCTCATTAAGTGCACGTGTTTGCTATGGGCATATCCAATATGGTGTTCACACATCGCCAGGCTGTACCACATCTGCATGTATGCAGGAAATAGTGAAATAGGTGTTTTATCCACTGGCGGCTGTGATATTGTCAGCATCAATATTTTGTGTTATAGCTATTGCTAATTAGCTATCCGGTGATATTTCAATGCATGTACCAAGTCCATCCTAGACATGTATTTTAGACTAAAGTGACTTCCTTTTTATCCCTGACAAATAAGACGGTGGTGGGAATGCAGGGAGTGGTGAGTTTCGAGTGGTCAGTGGGTATTTTGTTATTATATATCGAAGAACACGTTCTTGATCACACGTTTGAGCACACCCCTGAGTACAGTCTTGTTCAAGCTCATGGCCACGTTCCTGAGCACACCCGTTAGCGTCATACTGCTCCACTTTGCTTAATTTAAGCATGGTTATTGCTTTATGTAAAACTGTCTCATAATCACCTTTCTTGTTTCCTTATTTAAACGATCGACACTTTGCAAGTGTATCCAGTTTCCTTTTAAACTTTGATTCAGCTTCCTGCGTTACTGATTCAGCTTTCTGTGTTACATCTACTCCCATCTATTAATGTATTTAAAAATGGTTTCATTGAGTTCCGCTTCTCTGTCTTTATTTAATGGATATGCGTGGGACATCGTGCTAAAGTGGTATCTTTTCTTCTACTGTGGCACTTTCATAGATGTCTTCCTGCAAAATATCATGTTACAGATACACGAGAACAAAATCAATGTATTGTAAATATCGGCTGGCTGCATAGTGTTCCAATAAGTTTGGTTTATTGTGAAGTCGTAATCATGTAACCAATTTAACCAAGGACTTAGAGATTGTTTTCCCTTCAAGATGAAGTACATGAAGCTAGCGTTCTAATACATGAACAAACGTTTGGTGATTTTGGTTGTAAAAATAATATTTCAGGCACTCCAAATCATTCAGCGTGTAGTGGATGAAGTGAATGGACTCCTCATATATGACTTCAATTTTCTTACAGTTTTTGATGATGTGGGTGACTTCATTTTGAGTCCGGTTTTAGATATGTACGAACATAATTGAAAGGATATAAAAAGGACAAATATGGAACATTTCACCACGCACTGTGGACCCGTGCATTGGAGCCTACAGGATTTTTTACAGGGGGATGGTGGTCAGGATTTTTTACAGGTGCGCCGCGGGTGGGGTCAGTCAGTCACGGCCGGGAGAGTTAGTATAGTAAGCAGTCTGAAACAAAAGCTAATATTTACTAAGCGTTTTAAACAGAAGTTTGTGACATATATTCAGCTTCATTTGCATGATTAAACTTGTCGGAATATATATATATATATATATATATATATATATATATATATATATATATATATATATATATATATATATACAGTATTATTTCCTGAGGGGTCACATGACCCCCCTTGACCTATGCTGTGGGCCTCCATGGACCCCTGTAGGAAACTGAAAGTGTCCAACCAGTCTAGTGTACAACACAGAAAATACTCCATAGAAATATAAAAAGCAAACAAAACTAAATAGAAGAAAAGAAGCATGGACGTATTGTTGGGATTGAATACAGCTTTTAGCAATCATATAAGGAAAGGATTTGAAGAACAACTTTGTTCCAAAGAGGTTTGTTATTGCGCCCGATAAATGTCCCATATAAACGTCTTGTAATCAGCGGTCACCTGTCATCCGCGCTAAGCGGCAATGTGATTCTTAACAAAGCAGTGTTTTCACCCTGTCTTCCGTGGTCAATGGAGCGTATTAGCAATGATATAGAGTCACATTTGCATGAAATCAATAGGAAAATGAGTTAATGTCTGACAAATTGCGAGTATTATAATAGTTATGTCTTCAAACCGCTTACAAACGAGACGAAACCACAGCGTTGATGCAATGTGACCAAGTACTTGCCATTTGCATTGTTAGCCACATGACGCAGCAAATCTCATAACATTTATCCATGTATTCACGTAATATGAACAATAAAATCCTTTCCAATGTTGTAATATAAAAGTCTTAAATATTAATTGAAAGTCACATACTGTTTGCAAAAGAACGAAATGGCACATACTTATCAACATATATATTCCAATAACAACCACCAGACACCTGTCGCAGTCGCAGCAATTTGGAGACAGTCAGATTCATCAAAAATGGAGCAGATATAATGATGGTTTAGTTGTATCACGCGACTTATATGTTGACATGTGTTCTCTGTCTGATGAATCAGGATTTGTGGTGGTGAATTTCAACTTTCCAATAGGCAATATGCTCTGATCCTTCACCCCAACATCAATATCTACATAGAAAAGATGGGGTGAGGAAGGTCAGAGGAAACTCGATTTATCTTTCCAGGTGATACAAACAATAACACCTGGGAGCTACTCTTCCTTCACTAATCACAGAAGGTCGCAAACAAAAGTCGACTGTCTTTTGATCTTTGTGAGGTTGAGCAACCGATTAATCCATCAATTGTTCAAAGTATGAACACACGTTTCATTGAATAACAAAACGTCTGTCGTATGTTTGACAATTACAGGTAAGCTGTCACTGAGTAGTTCTGTTTAGGATCCGATTCTATTGATAATGTGATGCAAGTTCTTGAGAGGGGTGAGAGAGATGAGCGCATGCGCACAGGTGTAGATTTTACTTGATTGTTACTAAATTGCTAAATGCCAAATAAAATGATGTGTCTTGGTAGCATACTCCTACTGCTAATAAGAAACATGTCAAATACTACTGCTAATAATACTATTCAGTTCATAGTACACTACTTTGTTTTGAACCAAGTTTGAGAGTTGTATAATAAACACCCATATTTGTCTGTCACACCTGCCAAACAAGAGCTCGGGGTTTCGAAACTTATATATATATATATATATATATATATATACAGTAAAAACTTTCATGAGTGACCTCTGGTATTTAATCCCTGTAAGAACGACCGCTCATGCCATTCTAAATATAAACAAACAAAAAAAAATAAAAAAAATAGGCTGAATACCGATGCCTGAATATTTTAGCTATCCTTATAGTGTTTTATAGTTTCTGTCATACCAGACAAAGTATATGTAGATTATTTCCTTGTCTGGTTCCCTGCTTCGTATGCTCCCTGCGTTGTTCTCCGCTATTCGTATAGGGAGCACGAAAAGCAAGGAACCAGACTAATTATTCCCGCACTTAGCCTGCTTCCCGGCCTTAATCACAGTACCCGACATCTATGTGAACGACAGTATCGCGAGAACAGACAGACACCACTGACCTATATGTAATCAATTGTTACAATGACCGCTTGATTAGTTACGATTGTTCTGTTCGAAAACAAGCATAAAAGGAATAATAAGAAAAGGATTGTTGCTACCGGTGATGGATGCTATAGTCCGTAAACCAGACTAATGTACATATCAGGAATTGCCGTTGTGCCAAGGTTGAAGTAGTGGTCGTGTATATTTTTTGTCTTTAGAGTTAATCCGTATTGCCGGAGGTGAATAAGGTCATTGTCTATTAAACCAGCAAGAGACAATCGTTTGTGGGATTCGATTGATAGTGTTCAAGACTTGTGATGTTTGTTGTTTTTTCCCCCGATGTTAAGTGATTACAGCCCAATCACAAAGCTGTCTTCTATTCAAATTGGTGCGACCGGGTTACACACTTAGCTTATAGAGTTAATCCTAGTACGTCATCTTTGAATGAAGCCGTTGATTTTTGTCTCTGAATAAATGGTTCTGTTTCTGGATGAGATAATTGTTTCTTTTTATTTCATTAATTGTTAGATATGCAATGCACATGTATATCTTTTTCATATTTTCCCACAGCCCAGTCAAAACCGTCTTTACGATCGATATTACAACTGGGCACTAATAATTTTAACACCTAGAACCTTAATGACAATGGACGACTCTCCAACTAAAAGAGACAAATTTTAAGGCTGGAGAAAATAATTATAGTAACTGAAAGAAGAGAAAAAGAGCAGACCACGCGCAAAAGAGCGGTTTAAACGTCGGTAAAACAAATTTAGGTTGTTATAAAGAAAAAGAAATAATTCAGAAACGATTTGATATGCTAAAATATGTGATCCTCAGATGTAAATGTGATTTCATGTTTAATGACAGAAATATATCTTTATTGCTATATAATTTTGTTTTTAGATGAATGCATACAATATTTCAGGAAGAAATATTAATAAAGAATATATGTACAGTGATTGTGATTATTTTTCTTGAAATTGTTCTGAAACTGGACCTTGGAAACTGATCTTTTTGTACAACCCTGCTATGAGACACCACCTGTCTTGAGAGACTGCTTTTTGTTGGCAAAAGGGACGGTCTCTCATAACATGTTTTACTGTATGTATATATATATATATATATATATATATATATATATATATATATATATATATATATATATATATATATATATATATATATATATATCTTTGAATTGGGAGACAGAGATGCCACGGCAATGGTCTCTAGCTATTGCGTTGATGTCTCGGTTATCCCGCCCTGAAAACAGGACAAAATATCCTGTGTAGGATGTATTTGTGTACGTCGTAGTAGGACTGAGTCACATAATTGCTATTCCAACGTTTCAGTCCCGACAAGAAAAATACTCGCAGATCTTTTTCATGTTTTCGCGGTCGATTTTAATGTTTTTGTGGTCGATTTTAATGTCGTCAAACACTATGATATTACGTAGGTCCGAATACAAGTTTTCTAAGGCTGAATCTAGTCTGGATCAGCGATCGTGAAGACCTCGTTTTCAGCCACTGCGTAGAAAAACTCGTTCAGCGTGTGGTATTTGTCTTGGTGAGGAATGAGCGTGTAAATCATGACGTGATTGTATTTGAGCATATTATTGAGCAGGAAATTCAGGAGAAGATTGGTTTTGCAATCTATATAATGTACCATGTCGTAAACGTCTTTTGGTACTCAGCTCGGAATTGAACGTAGTTCTTATGCGGACGAAATGGACCAGAAAGTCAACCGCTCTGGATATACCATGCAGGGTCATCACAACATGAGCGGTCACAGTCTGACCAATCTCGAAGATGTGGGTCATCCACCTGTGGCCGCCAATGCTCCGCGATGGTCCCACGTGAATAAGCTCGCGCAAATTAAATTATCTCTGACTGGTGGAACGATGGCAGGAAATCTCAACATGGGTGACATGAGCTTGTACACACTTCCTGCGTCAGCGGCTGGATCTTCTCAGCCTGTGAGAGCCTCAGACAATGAGATTTCATTGGCTGGAAAATACGATAAAATGGGAAGGACGATCAGCGGCAATGTGGCGGTGACTGATAAGGTCAAATGAGCAGCGATATGCTCCTGTCCTCACCCACGTCTGGAACTACGCCTCAGAATCCACGACGTGTGGTAGTGTACAACGGGCTTAATACGATAGCAACCATGGTCTATCATATTGGCACTTTCGATCGTTCTATCTGGGTCGATTGAGATGCGAGTGGCAATTACACGCCCATCAGAGTTCAAACTGTAGAAGGATTTCGCATCAATAACTCCAATTACTATCATCTGATGGATGTCAACGATAGTCAAATTTTTCTCTACCGAACAGACAAGATGCAAAACAAAACGTTGTATGGACTTCCCAACGCCAGGCCCATCCCCGATACGACTCAAGCGATTGCGTACGGCCAGTTCAACTAGTTTGGAAACACTAAATCATCCGCAACAGGTGGAACCCTCAAAGAGATCCTCTCTGTGTCATCAGCAGCTAAACTGGTTGTGACGGTTTATCAGCCAAGAACTAAGTCGCCACAAAAATGTATGAAGAAACAATGTGGGATATGTTCCAATTCTCTTTGAAAACACAGATACTCGCTGAGGCATGGTCGTTTCTGCGTCGTCCGAATACTCGACGTTGTTCAAGGCGTATGGGGTATTTGCAACAAATCTTGCGGTGGTCCATTGAACTGGAAACGAGTTGGCGCCCAACGGAGTCGCTTCTAATTTTGGATGCAGATACCGAAGCAGTGGCGATATGGAAATTTTGGGACCTAGGACGAAATAGTGGCATCGAAAGAATTCTCACGTGGAGAGTCGACTGTGTCAAACGTGATAATACCTCGGATGCCTTAAAAGCAGGTACATTCACGATAGGATCTATCATGCTCAAATTGTTCAATGCGGAATCAAGTACGTACATCAAATATTCTGCTTTAAAATTCAGGGCACTTACAGCAGAAAACCCCAATCTCTACCTGAGTTATGTTCAGATTTTTACTCTGGATGATCGTGCATAGATCATGGCATCGCTACGGAGCTGTACCAGTTGCTGTTCGACGATACTTATAGACGGTATGCGTTGCACGCTGACAACGACCAGCAAATGCTTAAGCAGGCCACAGGAGTGCATGCGGAGTTGAACGAGGTGAGAAACGCGGATAAATCATCCTTGGAAGACTCTTACGAGATGGAAACTTCAGGAAATGAAACGGTCTCATTTGTTTGTGGGGCACGTGCAACAACAGCAGCTCAGAGAGGACATCAATCGATACTGGACTGTCTTTAAATTTTGTAACGATAGAGAGTCAGCTCGTTTAGTCAAAGCTATCGAAGGCATCTTGCACGATATCATACACGAATTACATCGACGCCCATAATAAAGATCACGACTGCATGGACAAAGTGATCGGAAGAAAACACTTGTGAGGAGATCGAGCCCTGCGTGGATCTGTAAACAAACGTAAGTTTTTTTTCAGCAGCTCGGACTGGAGTACGAAGACCTGGATGCGATCGTGGCGGTGATGACACTCGATATCCAGTCTGGAGGAGGTGACGTTTGCGTGTTTGAAAACAACAAGGCCATGGAAGCGCTTTTTAACGTGATTGAACCCGATGTGGCTGCAGCCTCCTACGCGTATTTAGAACATTTTCAGCCAGAGGAAATAGAACAAAGGCTGAGTGCTGTGTTTAAGATTGGAAGTATTCTTCCACGATGACACTCTTTTCCTTTTCCAAAGGCCTCTCAGCAACGGTTGGATAAGATCAATGATCGAGAAAAATATCGAAGCAAATACTGAGTCCATGGGTTCACAGAGTTAGAGATTTGATATTTCAGCGATCATAGACTTTGAAAAAGTCCATCTAAGCGTGGAAAAAAAATCATTCTGACGTACTATTATCTCTACCGGTATCACCGCAATATAGAGGATGAGAACCTATCTGGACCATGTGGAACTTCAAGCGACTCCTGATACGCTGTCTGATCCTATGTGGTCAAGTCAGTTGACAAAATCACAAATGCTTAAACATATATCCACTGTGGCTCGTGGGGAAAATGTGTCTGAGATCAACAATGATAAAATGAAAGTGCACATCAAATTCTTAAAGGACAACTTGCCACAACTTGAATTGCTGCTGCATAGGTTTGTCGACGCATAATGATCCCCGACTTTAACCACATCGAGGAAAACTTACCACAACAACGTCACGAACTAGAATCGTATTACCGCTATTATCATCGGCGAGTCTACGTCTGCAGACATGCTACCGATGTTACAAGCGCCTCCTGAGAATCATTTCGATGAGTCCATTGATCGTGACAGCCACAGGAGCGTCTTCTACTGAAGCGATGGCTAATCCAATGATGCCGAGTTTGTTCGGAGCTGGACAAGCCATGAAACGTCAAGTGCCGCGACTGGAGTCCAAAATAAATAGTACAAAAGAGGCTATGCTGACCTATCAGAAAATGCTCAATAAGATCCGTTCGTATCTGTGTAGTGCTCCTTTTGACGTCGCGTTACTGATCATCGAAATGAGCACCATGGACAATATCATCGTGGGCATGGTAGGCAATCAGTGTACGACACTCAGTTGACTCGAAAAGATGTATGAACAGAAATATAGAGAGAATGTCTAGCGATGACGAGATCTTTGTGACTGACGTGATTTTGCATCACCGCGAATCGCTCTACGAAGCCAAGCCACGGTCTTACGGAATCACGTGTCTATCAACAACAATCTGATGCCTACCAAAATGCAGGGAGAATCGCGTAAATAGGCCTTACTGACGCGAGAGCAAGGATCTGACTTATCCAGAGATGGTATCGTGAAGATACCATGGAGAACGTAGAGATGGATGAAAGCGTATCAGATCACACGCGATATCTGACGCATGTCATCGTGTAAAATCTGGAAGATATAGAGGATGCCATCGTCAATGCATACCATCTCAATATCGATAATAGCGGGGACCTCAAGCTCATCAAGGCTGTGGGCATAGGGCACGATGTCGTCTTGCTTACGCCGGCACAGCAGAAAAAACTCTACGACAGTGCTACGCTCAGCATCACATACAATAACGAACTCCTGTTTAAGCATTGTATCTCCTGCATGCATTGTAAAGAACTCCACAAATTGCTGTACAGATCCTCCATATAATAAAAACGTTGTGAAAACATGGTATCTGAAATATGTTTTTGCTATCCATCGGGCCTTATATTCAACTTGCGCAGCCGATGATCCGAATTATCTCTATTGGTATGAAAGACGGAATATCGGATGGGAACCACTACCCGATGTGTTTCAAATACGAAATTATGACGGTACATCGTAGCCCTCACTCCATGGACAAGCAAGCAAACGATGGAATGTCCGCTCGTGCTAAGTCTCACCGCGTGTCTGATTTTCGTGCTTACGCTACACTCCTCACCTTTCTTATTAGCCTTGTGACGACTAAACACTGGATTCACTTTCCACTGCGTCATGCTTAATCTTAGCCAAAAGCTCGTTATCTTAGCCAAAAGCTCGTTGGGAAGCTCTGAATGAGTTTTGGATTTCTGGGTAATTCTGGCTTTTTCGTAGTA